>CM050850.1:452500-590000 GCA_027580175.1 Siniperca scherzeri | reverse complement strand
TTTAAGACAGAAACTCGTTCACCCTAAGGACAAGTTACCCACACAGAAACAGAGCAATGTTGTCTACTCCATTCAGTGCAGTGAGGAAAACTGCAAAGAACGGTACATAGGTGAGACCAAACAGCCACTTCACAAAAGACTTTATCAGCACAGGCGACACGCTAACTCAGGATTACAGGCGCCGTGCATTTGCATCTAAAAGCTACAAACCACACATTTGAAGACAGCGAGGTGAAGATTCTAAGTAGAGAGAAGAGTTGGTTTGAACGGGTGTCAAGGAAGCCATTTTTGTGAAAAAGAGAACCCTCTTTGAACAGAAATGGTGGTCTGAGATTCAATCTGCCCAAAGTCTATCAGAGTGTATTATCACCTTGGTCACGCCAATCACATGCTAATCAGGTACTTAACAGTGATGAAGTAGATGCAGCCAGAAAACAATAGGCCTGATTACTGATTACTGGGCCATCTTGAAACTATTAGGTCAGTTTCAGGTGAAACTAGCTATTAACAGATACTCAGGCAGATTCCTTCCTGAGGGCAGGGCTTATGTAACACAGAGTAGCTTAAATTTCTAGTTCCGTCCATTTTTTCACAATTGAGAATGACTTCCGGATGGGAGCCGAAACGTCTTGATTCTGAAAACAGTGTCCAGATGACTACGACTGAAACCTTTTCTACGATAGAACACTCCTGGACGAATGAGGGACTACACCGTCTTAATAGAGAATACAGTATATAATAAACAACACAAATATAATCCAAAATGTCAAAACTTTAAAAGCCAAACAATAAAAATGGGTTTTCAAACCAGTTTTAAAAGTGTCTCCTGGAGGTGAGGTCCTGATGTGGAGCGGTAGGCAGTGCCATAATTTAGGAACAGCGATAGCAACAGCCCAATCTCCCCAGTGCTTTAATCTGGTCCTTGGTACGACCAGAAGCATCTGTTCAGCAGACCTCAGTGATCTCGAGGGAGTGTGCAAAGAGAAAATATCAGTGATGTAAGGAGGCACCAACCCATTTAATGACATAAAAACAAACAATAAGATCTTAAAATCAATTCTAAAACGAACTGGGCGTGATGTGACCACACTTAAGTGTGCCTGTTAAGAGCCGGCAGCAGCATTTTGGACCAGTTGTAGGCGAGAAAGCAGAGAGACTGGCTGACACCTGAGTACAGACTATTGCAGTAGTCAAGCCAGGATGAGATAAAGGCATGAATCACCTTCTCAAGGTCAGTGATGGAGAGAAAGGACTTGATCATAGCAAGAACCCTGAGTGAAAAAAGCTGGCTCTGGCGACTGCATTTATTTGTTTATTAAATGTGAAAGTGCTGTCAAAAATCACTCCCAGGTTTTTTATATAATATTTATTGTAGGGACCCAGAGGGCCAATTGCTGTAACTAAGGGTATTGAGGAGGTCAGGACTTCCAAATGTTACAATTTCTGTTTTCTGTTCATTTAGATTAAGAAAATGTTGTGCCATCCAGGTTTTAACATCATTCAGGGAATCCATTAAAGATTTGAGAGGGGTAGTGATGTTATGTTTCAGTGGTAGATAAATCTAAGAGTCGGCTGTGTAACAGTGGAATGAGATACCATATTTTTTAAAGATAGAACCCAAAGGAAGCATGTAAAGGGAAAAGAGGACTGGAGCAAGGACGGAACCCTGGAGAACCCCACAGCTGAGGGGAGTTGATGAGGATGAAAGCTTACCCAATTTAACTGATAAGCTTCTGTCTGTTAAATAAAATTTAAACCATTTAAGGGCAGTTCCTTCAAAGCCAACACATTGCTCCAGTTGAAAGAGGATGCCATGATCCACGGTATCAAATGCTGTGCTTAGATTTATAAGTACCAAAATTGCATAATCCCAAGAGTCAATTATTAATAAAAGATCATTAAGAACTTTTAAAGATTCAGTGCTATGAAGTGCTTTAAAACCAGACTGAAATACTTCTGTAACACCATAATCATCAAAAACGTTCTGGAGCTTCACAAGAACAATTTTCTCCAGTACCTTGGAAAGACAAGGCAATTTAGAAATTGGTCTAAAATTAGAGAGAAGTGTGGGATCCATGTTTGGCTTTTTAATAAGAGGCTGTTCCACAGCATGCTTAAAATCGGTAGGAACAAACCCAAAGACAAGACAGCTATTCATAATAGATAAAACTCTTGGCCTAACAGTGTCAAAGACATACTTGAGAAGTCAAGAGAGAACAATGTCCAGGGAGCAAGTTGTAGGGTTCAAGTGACCAACCGCTTTAGCCAGACAAGAAAGAGACACAGGCTCAAAGTGGTCAAAAACAGCTAAACATATACGGGGGGCAAATGGGTCACAGGCAGTGGGTGTGATTTGTGACCTAATACCAGAGATCTTTTTCAATTCAATTCAATTTTATTTATATAGCGGCAGTTCATAACAGAAGTTATCTCATTGCGCTATTCCTATAGAGCAGGTCTAGACCGTACTCTTTATAATATTAATTACAGAGACCCAACAAATCCCACCATGAGCAAGCATTTGGCGACAGTGGCAGGGAAAAACTTCCTTTAAGAGGGCAGAAACCTTGGACAGAACCAGACTCAATGGTGGGCGGCCATCCGCCACTGCCGTGTTAGGTTTTGAGAGAGAGAGAGAGAGAGAGAGAGAGAGAGAGAGAGAGAAAGAGAGGAGGGGTTTGGGGAGGGAGGTGGTGGGTGGGGAGAGAGGAGGCACAATGCAAAGACCACATAGAATTTTTTTTAATAGTAGAATAGTAATTGTAGTTTTAATATTAATAAATTAGTAATAGGAATGACAGCTGTAGGAAAAATAATGTCAGCATCAGTAACAGAGCCAATAACAACAACTGTAGTAGCAGTTGTCGAGCAGGAACACAGGGGCAGCAGGTGACCCACAACCACAGATCCAGTCTCTGCAGCTCCGGAGGCAGAAATACCTGCTAAAAGCGACAGATGGAGAGGGAGAGAAGGAGGGAGGAAAGAGGTGCATCATGGGAAGTCTCCCGGCAGTCTAGGCCTATAGCAGCATAACTAAGGGATGGTTCAGGACTCATCCATGCCAGCCCTAACTATAAGCTTTATCTAAGAGGAAAGTCTTTAGCCTACTCTAAAATGTGGAGATGGTGTCTGCCTCCCGAACCCAAACTGGGACCTGATTCCACAGGAGAGGAGCTTGATAATTGAAGGCTCTGGCTCCCATTCTACTTTTGGAGACTCTAGGAACCACAAGTAACCCTGCATCTTGGGAGCGCAGTGTTCTAGTCGGATAATGTGGTATTATGAGATCTTTAAGATACGATGGTGCCAGACCATCAAGAGCTTTGTAGGTGAGGAGAAGGATTTTAAATTCTATTCTGGATTTTACAGGGAGCCAGTGCAGAGAAGCTAATATTGGAGAGATATGATCTCTTTTCCTAGTTTTTGTCAGTACACATGCCGCAGCATTCTGGATCAACTGGAGAGTCTTAAGGGACTTATTCGGGCAGCCGGATAATAAGGAATTGCAGTAGTCCAGCCTAGAAGTAACAAATGCATGCACAAATTTTTTGGCATCATTTTGAGACAGGATGCGCCTGATTTTTGCAATATTATGTAGGTGAAAAAAGGCATTCCTTGAAGTTTCTTTCATGTGGGAGTTAAAGGATAAATCCTGATCAAAGATAACTCCAAGGTTCCTTACGGTGGTGCTGGAGGCCAGGGCAATGCCATCTAGAGTAACTATATCTTTAGATAATTTGTCTCGGAGGTTTTTGGGACCAAGTACAATAACTTCAATTTTGTCAGAGTTTAACATCAGAAAGTTGCAGGTCATCCAGGTCTGTCCTTAAGTCATGCCTGAAGTTTAGTTAACTGGTTAGTTTCATCTAGCTTGATCTATAGATATAATTGGGTATCATCTGCATAGCAATGAAAGTTTATGGAGTGCTTCCTAATAATACTGCCTAGAGGAAGCACATATAAGGTGAATAGAATTGGTCCAAGCACAGAACCTTGTGGAATTCCGTGACTAACTTTGGCGTGCATGGAGGACTCACCGTTAACATGTACAAACTGAGATCAATCTGATAGATAGGATTTAAACCAGCTTAGTGCGGTTCCTTTAATGCCAATTACATGTTCCAGTTTCTGTAATAGGATGTGATGGACAATGGTGTCGAACGCAGCACTAAGATCTAACAAGACAAGTACAGAGACAAGTCCATTGTCTGATGCAATTAAAACGTAATTTGTAATTTTCACCTGTGCTGTCTCTGTGCTATGATGCACTCTAAACCCTGACTGAAAATCCTCAAATAAACTATTGTTATTTAGAAAGTCACACAAATGATTGGCGACTGCTTTCTCAAGGATCTTAGAGAGAAAGGGAAGGTTAGATATAGGTCTATAGTTGGCTAAAACCCTAGGATCAAGAGTGGGCTTGTTAAGAAGCGGTTTAAATACAGCTACTTTAAAGGATTGTGGTACATAGCCTGTTAATAAAGACAGATTGATCATATCCAGTAAAGAAGTGCTAATTAAGGGTAAAACATCTTTAAGCACCCTAGTTGGAATGGGGTCTAAGAAACAGGTTGATGGCTTAGATGAATTAATCATTGAAGTCAGCTGAAGAAGATCGACAGGAGCAAAGCAGCCAAAACACACATCAGTTTACTCAAACTTTACATCTGTTTCCAAGGTTCCTGTGTTTGAAGAGAAGTCGGCACTGGTTGATGGCAGGACTTGATGAATTTTTTCTCTAATAGTTAAAATTTTATCATTAAAGAAGCTCATGAAGTCGTTGCTACTGAGAGCTATAGGAATACATGGTTCAATAGAGCTGTGATTCTCTGTCAGCCTGGCTATAGTGCTGAAAAGAATCCTGGGGTTGTTTTTATTTTCCTCTATTAATGATGAGTAGTAAGCTGCTCTGGCATTATGGAGGGCTTTCCTATATGTTTTAAGACTATCTTGCCAGACTAAACGAGATTCTTCCAGGTTGTTGGAACGCCATTTCCTTTCAAGTTTTCATGATGTTTGCTTTAATTTGCGGGTTTGGGGGTTATAACATGGAGCTAACCTTCTTTGTTTTATTATCTTCTTTTTTAGAGGAGCGATAGAATCGAGTGTCGTTCGCAGTGAACCTGCAGCGCTATCAACTAGATGGTCAATTTGGGAGGGGCTGCGATTTGCATAGAAGTCCTCTGTTATATTGCGACATAACATTGAATTAAATGCAGATGGGATCGCTTCCTTGAATCTAGCCACAGTAATATCAGATAGACATCTAGAGTAAGAATTTTTGCCTAATGGCTTGTAGTCCAGTAATAGCAATTCAAAAGTTATTAAATAATGGTCCGATAAAGAAGGATTCTATGGAAAGACTATTATAAAGACTACCAGAACAAGGTCGAGGGTGTGATTAAAACAGTGAGTGGCTTCATGTACACTCTGACAAAAGTAGGAGTGGAGATGGACAAATAAAAAGAGAAAAAACATAAAGGAGGTGCTGAAAAGCTGAGAGAGAAGAGGTTCAACTACCTTGAGGCTGATGCAGCCAAAAATTTCAAAATAGCAAATTATTAATTTGGCGCCATTACCAGTCAGTCATCTCAGCTTAGTGAGTCCAAAGGCACTGGCAGCAGAGAAGAGAGAGAGCAGAGAGAGCAGCCCACTGAGCCCAGCAATACCAGTTCAAATGTTCTGCAGCTGAAGCAGTAAGACAAACGACAATAGAGATAAGATAAGCAAAGTTTGGGTTTGGCCAGCTGGCTATTTAGTTACAGTATATCAGATGCCTTTTGTTGAAACATTTTCAACTTTTCAAAAAGTCAATGCGCTCGTCAATGTCACTTTTCGTGAACTGGCCAATCACAGTCTGGATGGGGTGGGACATTACAAAACCGTTGACGTGCTACAGTAAACTTTCAAATGTTGAAATATTGGTGGGCTGGTCTGAGTCAAAAAGTCCAGGACCATTTTTCATTTCCTGTCCAGCCCTGTGCAGTTGGAATAACTTTCTTAAATTTAGTCACAGCACTATCAGATAGTAGACAGCAATAATTTTTGCATAATTGGGTGAAGTCCAGTAACAGCAGTTCAAAAGTTATTAAATAATGGTCCGATAATGAAGGATTCTGTGGAAAGACTATTAAATGTTCAATTTCAATGCCATATACCAGAACAAGGTCGAGGGTGTGGTTAAAACAGTGAGTGGCTTTATGTACACTCTGACAGAAGCCAATCGAATCTAAAAATGAAATAAACCCAGTACTAAGGCTATCATTTTCAACGTCCACATGAATATTGAAATCACCTACAATAATTACTTTATCTTTTTTAAGGACTAAACTTGATAAAAACTCTGAGAATTCAGATAAAAATTCAGAATAAGGACCAGGAGTGCAGTACACTATAACAAATAGAATTGGCGTGTTTTCCAGGTCGGGTGTGAAAGACAAGGCTTTTGAATGAGTTATAATTTAGTTTAGGTTTAGGGTTGATTAATAGGCTAGAGTCGAAGATGGCTGCAACTCCACCTCCTTGGCCGGTGCCTTGAGGAATATGAGTATTAATATGACTGGGTGGAGTGGATTCATTTAGGCTAACATATTCTTCATGACCCAGCCGGGTTTCAGTAAGTCAGAATAAGTCTCATATTGACTTACTCTGATATTAAATCGTTCACTAGTACAGCTTTAGATGATCTGATGTTTAAGAGTCCACATTTAATTCTCCTATTTTGTTGTGCTATTTCAGCTGGGGTTTTTTTAGGTTTTTATTTATAACTCCTCTTCTGTTAACTTTAGATTGTATTAATTTAAGTGGTGGGGGGCAGACGCCGTCACTAAGGAGTTTTGGGTGGGTAACTGCTCTGGAAGCGCAGAGAAGCGTGTAGGACTGCAACTCTGCCTCCTGGTCTCATCTCTGAGTTGTCATGGTTTTGGTCCACTAATAAAATCAGCCAGATTTCTGGATATGAGAGGTGCTCCATCCAAAGTGGGATGAATGCTGTCTCTCCTAATCAGACCAGGTCTTCCCCAAAAAGTCCGCCAATTATCTACAAAGCCCACATCGTTTGCTGGACACCACCTCGACAGCCAGCGGCAGAATGAAGACATGCGGCTAAACATGTCATCACTGGTCAGGTTTGGCAGGGGCCCAGAGAAAACTACGGAGTCCGACATTGTCTTTGCATATGTACACACCAACTCAACATTAACTTTAGTGACCTCCGATTGGTGTAATCGGGAGTCGTTACCGCTGACGTGAATAACAGTCTTACTGTATTTACGTTTATCCTTAGCCAGCAGCTTTAAATAGGATTCAACGTCGCCCGCTCTGGCCACAGGAATACATTTGACTATGGTCGCTGGTGTCGCTAACTTAAAATAGAGCTGCTAATAATCAGAGTTGGTTTCTCAGCGGGTGTGTCGCTGAGTGGGGAGAACTTGTTAGAAACGTGAACAGGTTGGTGGTGAACCATGGGCTTCTGGTTAGGGCTATGCTTCCTTCGGACAGTCACCCAGCCTCCCTGGTTTCCCGACTGACAGCTAACAGGAGCTACCTCTGGTCGGTCTGCACTGGCTACTGGGGGCTGGCTAACTACAGCAGCTAATGATTGAGTTCCCATGGTGTGGAACCGCGTTTCCAATTCACTAAGCCTCGCCTCCAATGCTACAAATAAACTACATTTATTACATGTGCCATTATCACTAAAGGAGGCAGAGGAATAAATTCACAATAAATTCGTTTAATAAATTAAACATTTGACACACCGAACAAGAGAGAGCAGGAGAGTGAGAGGGAGAGAGAGAAGCCATTGCTAGCTGCTAAGCTAAAGAATGGTAGCTAGCAAAAATAAATAGCGTGTAGGATTAGCGCAAAAGTCGTTAAAAGAAGGAGAGAGCTTTGAGTGCTTAGGCAGAACTAGTGTAAGTTTATAGCAGATAGTTAATCACTATAATGATGAATTTAAGTAACCTTTCACAGGTTGCTGGAGGCTCCATAAAGCAAGCAGTAGCAGGGGGTTTGACAGTGTTAGTAGTACTGAATAAAACATGAGGTCTGTGACAGTTGTTTGTGACGATATCTGATAGGTACTTTGTTTTTGCTGCTCTGACGGCTTTCTGATAATTTTACAGAGAGTTCCTTAAGATATCAAAAGACACCCGAAGTTTATCTGTTTTCCATTTGCGCTCGGCTCTTCTACAAACCTGTCTGAGGGCATGGGTAACATCATTTAGCCAAGGCTTGGTTTTAGGTTTGGAGCGCTTAGTTTTGAGTGGAGCTACTGAAGTATATTTGAGCAGGTGTAATTAAACAGAGTAAGTGGTCAGCAGTGAGGTGAGAAGGAGGCCTGTCCAGAGATAGAACATGAAAAGTATTTTGCTAGGCAGTAGAGAAATGTCCAGCAGTAGCAGAATTAATAATGTGAGAACAGTGTGCAGGAAGCTGAGGTTTGACAGATTGACATGGCAGAGAAATCTCAGTTATTACTTGTCACATATTTCAATGTCACAGAAAGGTAGGCCACTAAATAAAACGATGTCCAAAGTACGTTCATGTGTGGGGCCTTTCACTGACTGAACAAGATTAGTCAATAAGGTTTAAAAAGTCATTCACCAGAGGTTTGGTTGGGCAGCAGATGTGAATATTAAAATCCCCCAGAATTAAAACACAAATCATCATATCTTGGCATGATTCCTGCATGAAATTCAGAGAAGTCTTAGTTGGTAAACCAGCGTACAACACCAGATAGATCCATTTGAAATAGTTGGAGTTCAAAGCTGGACTAGACTTCAGCCGCTACCTGCTGGCAGTTTAAACTGTTTTTAAAAACAGACGACAGCCCTCCGCCCTGACTGGTTGTCCAACAAGAATTTAAATAATTACAATCAGGAGAGACGAGTTCAGAAAACGGGACTAACTCACAAACAATCAACCAGCTTTCAGTCATAAGTAGAAAATCCAGAGGTCAGGAGGTGAAGAAGTCATTGAGAAAAAAAGTCTTATTTGCTAGCGATCTAGCGTTAATCAGAGCCAACCTGATTAAAACCGGGTCGCAGGCCGACTGGGATACAGCGGGCAGAGGTACCGTAGATTCACTCCACTTCTATGGAGACGAGGCAGTCCGTATCGGGGAAGCTGGACAGGAAGATCTCTAGATATGCATTGTGGATGGGAGGCTCTGTGCCTAATAATGGTCTGTATGGGGAGAATTCCTGGTGAGAGAGGTAATGACACATGAGGCCGGTGGGGGGAGCTAGTAGGGGAACAGTGGGCCGAGTTGCCACTGTGGGCGGAGATGGAGATGGAAGTTCCAGTGAGGGGGTATGTGATGTAAACAGTCAGTCACGTGCAGCGGACTGTACAGCGTGCTGCAAGTTAGCCGTTAGCATTAAGCTACCCAGCCTGTTGGGACTCCGTCAGTCCTGAAGAAAAAAACAGATTCAAATTGTCAATAAAACCTATATTGTGAGCATTGCAGGCAGACTAGAGCCAAATGTGGAGGCGGCCAGTGTGGGAATAGGACCAGAAATAAAAACAGACTTTCCACAAGTACTTAAAAAGCTAAAAAGGTCGTTAAAATCCTTTTTGGTCATCTCAGACTGCTTACGTGCTGCATCATTTGTCCCCACATAGACAATCGCTCAATTTATAGAAGACGGGAGCGAGCGCAGCAGCCCCAGGAGCTTGTCCAGGATGACAGGGACTGTGGCTTCAGGGAAGCAGTGAGTAGAAGAGTTGTGTTGAAGAAATGGATGTTTCAGGTTACGGAATCCCCAACTATTAATGTGGTTAGGGAGAAGAGATGACTTGACTTGTGTGAAGAGGTTGCTGACTGAGGATGAGGTGTCCGAGAAGGCGAGTGATGTGGCGAGGTGGCGACGTCAGACCTGGGCGAAGGATTCCCTGCTGGTACAGGGCAAGGAAGACCTCCAGAGCGACTGAGCACAGCCTCTTTGAAGCTCCTTCAATGGGAAGCGAAGGTCATTGCCCGGGATGACAGCAGTTGATCTGGCCCCACAATGGAATGACGAGCCACCTGAACACCTCTAGCCACCGGTGGAGGGAAAGCTGCAGTGTCAGAAGGCGCCGTCCACAGAGAAGGGTCCAGAACGGGATGAGTCGAAACAATAGGAGCATCAGCTGGATGGACCGGAGTGCTGTCAGACCATGTAGAGGTTGGAGAGGCTTATGCAAGGGGGTGAGGCAGCGTAGTTCAGGTCTCTCTTGCAACCACAGACCACCACTTCGGCCCAGGATGCCTGATGGTTCGGTGTCGAGCAGGAGGAAATCCGTGGACAAGTGAAAGAGTCCCACAGAACTGTGTCTTGGATGGCTGAGCTGAGAGAGTCTTTCTTCTGCAGTTCATCAGAAAGCCGTTGAATATTCTCCTTAAGGTCAGCAATCTTTCTGTTTGCTTTCACGAGTAGCACAGTCCTCACAGGGCGTAGATGGCATAGCTGTGTGTGTTAGCTTAGCCACCAGGCTAAAAACCAGCCAGCTAAGCAGAGGCCGGCAGATTAAGCTTAGTGTAATTTGATAAGAAGGCAAGCTGGGAAGTCTCGTAAAACCAAAGGACCTGTGATAAAATAATAAAAGACTAGTAAAACAGCTAAAATGAATTCCGATCAATTGGCTAAAAGCCCTTAAAAATAACCTTAAAGTGACAGATAACACTAAAACAAGCCGCTCCTCGATCCTCGCTTGAACCGGAAGTGCAAGGTTTAGGTTTAGGCTGCGTACTTTAACACTTGTTAAAGGGTTAGGGTTATGGTTAAAAACACAATTAACTGTTGGAATGTGACACACACCCTTATTTCCCACTTTGCCACATAAGAGACACACTACTTTCTGCATTGACACTAAAGGTGGAAATTACAAATCACTTTGCTTATTTGAATGGTTTTGTTCAGGTCAGTTAAAAGACGTGTAGTTCTAATGACTATGCAGTTTGTTCATTTTCTTCCAAGCTAAGCAATCGCACTTGAGTGCATACATCAGTAAGCGATCATATCACTGTTCAAAAGGTTTAGATGTTAGGCAGCATTAACTGTCTTCAGTTAAGTCTGTTGGTGTTTCAAACTGTTACATTCAGGTTAGTGCAAAACTAGGCCTTGACAGATAATGTTTATTAGGTTAATGACTCAGCAACCATCAATCTGCAACAGTTATCACATCATGATTGTTTCTGTGGCTTTTGCGGTCTTTCAGTAAGCTTTTAACCAGGAGGTAACATACTGTATATCATGGCTGAGCTGACAATGGCACTTTCAGCCTCAAATCAGCTTTGGCATTAAAGATTTGTTTGTACATGTACTGAACACCTCTAATTGGCACTGAACGTTGGAACTGGACATCCAATATGAAACAGGCCATACAAGAGTTTGACCTTGGTCTCAATTTTAGTGATGTTCTCTTTGTAAAAGATGGATCTGATGCAGGTTTGATTTGAACTTTGAAGCACAGGTACTCACCGATTTGTTCCCGGCTCACGCCACAATTCAACTCTCTTTTGTTTATCTGGCATTTTTTGGAGGAGGAATGGAGAGTGGGAGATTACTGGCCAGAGCAACACGCTCAATTATGCGGTAAAAACATACAGTAGGAAGGTCGTTTAATCCCTTGCAAATCGTTTTTTCATCTGCCACTGTCAGCCGTCCTCCGATCACCTAAACTACATTCTCCTGAATCGTTCCATACCTACACTGCTTAGTTGTTTGCGGAAGCCAGACAAACATCCACAACCCAGCAGCAAAAAACTGGACTGGACGCTCAGACTGACTGGACTACTGGACTGACTGACTGACTTCGTAAGCGCACAAATTTTCTTTTACTTGAAGTTTTCTTTTGCTTGTTTCGTTGCTGTTCATTAACTGAACTGAATTAACTTTGTTTACATTCACGAACTGAACTGAACCTAATCTTTATTTTTCTCTTTGGGCAATGGAAAGTATCTGGACTAAAAAAAAAAAAATGTGAAAGAAAACCCATAGTGGAAGTTTGAGTTGGAATATCCTTTGTTTTGTGGACTTTAGGACTGTGGGATTTTGGGTTGTTTTGTGAATGTCTTTAAATATTTGAATATTTTGATTTTGCACTAAATCTTGTTTGTGGTGTTCTTGTTGGTTGTGGTCTTTCAATGGTAGGGTGTACATTTTGATTGTGTGCATCCTTTGTGAGGTTTGATTTAAACATTTAAAAAATAACAAACAACTACAAAATGTGACTGACCAATCTTAAATGCCAGGAGAGACACCTGGCTGTCACCCCTAACTAAATAATAAAAATTAAATAAGAGAACACAGAAAGTCGAACTGTCACAATCATCTGACATGCTTTTTGTCCTACTATGACTAACATTGTTTTGGATTAAAAGGATTGAGAATCACTGTTGGTGGGACAGTTGTACTATTCTACTAGCACTGCTGAACATGCAGACAAAATTTTTATATATGTTATCAAAGTAATGCCTTTCAAAAGTACATTCTAGCTTCTAATTTGAGACATAATGTCGACATCAGAGCATATCAGTGAATGACAGTGATCAAACCTAATGTAAAAACTTCAAAAGAATCACTGTAATTTCCTTTCTGGTGCTTGGATAAATGTTTGAGACATCTGAAACGCATTGTTCTGATGAAATTAATTATTTTTGCACCCCACAGTAGACTTCTTGACATTAACACAGTGTGCAGAGGCCACTGGAAAAGAGTTGAGCACATGGCTCCACTGACTGCTGCTGTCTGCATGAATGGGTCTTTTTAACATGACAATCTGACGCCTCTATGAAGTTTCTGTCCGAGAAAACTGGGGTTAAATGTAATACAGTATATGTTGTAAATTTTAAGGTGCTTTGAAATAAGTGGGCTGATTTCTCCAATGTATCTACCTGTCATACAAACAACTAGACAAACAACAATTAGGCCATGAGCAGTGGTTTGGAATAAAAAATTTCCACCAGTACTCTGATCCAGCCTACACAGCATGTATGTGCAGCTTTTATGGAGGACTCTTCTATCTGGCTTAGTTAGATACAATACATGACTAAGTAGGCTTACATTTATACTACCTGAACTTCACATAAAATGTTTTTCCCCCTCATAATGAACTATTAAAAATGTATTGTTTACATGGACTCAAAGCAGGCAGACCCATCTTAAGTGAGTAAATGATGCAATATATAGCATAACATTAATTAATTGTTACTGATAATTTCTGGCATCTGGGACAACTTCTTTTCAGCCACAGTAAAAGCACAACAAGTCTGCTAAACTAAACGACAGCATACAGTATGTCAGGTGTTCATTACTGACAATGAAGGATGTTCAAAGATGGTCTCTGGGGTCAGATGTGACTGTCCTCCTTGATCTTTCTCTGGTCGTCCACTGACCCCTGGTTGATGACCTTTGACATCTTCTCAGTGGATGCTGTGAGCAAACCACTCCAGTCCTCCTCTCTGGGGGAAAGTGAGAGAAGAGAGAGGGGTTTTGATCTCCTCCCCATTTATGAACACCTGTCATCACATGACCTAAATTAATTCAATTCAATTTCTTTATATATTAATAACAGAAGTTATCTCATTGCGCTTTTCCTATAGAGCAGGTCTAGACCGTACTCTTTATAATATTAATTACAGAGACCCAACAAATCCCACTGTGAGCAAGCATTTGGCGACAGTGGCAAGGAAAAACTTCCTTTAAGGGGCAGAAACCTTGGACAGAACCAGACTCAATGGTGGGCGGCCATCCGTCGCTGCCGTGTTAGGTTTTGGGGGGGGGCACAATGCAAAGACCACGTAGAATATTTTATTTTTTATTTTTTTTAATAGTAGAATAGTAATTGTAGTGTTAATATTAATAAATTAGTAATAATAAGAATGACAGATATAGGAAAAATAATGTCAGCATCAGTTACAATGTCATCAATGTCAGTTACACACTCAGGTCATGTGATGACAACTGAGCCATCTCCATATTGACATTCTTTGCTTTTCCACACACTGGTGAGCCGTTTCCAACTTTATACAGTGAGATTATTTGAAGTATAGCAGGTGAGTTTTTTTTACTTCTCCAAACCTCTCGAAAATCTCCAAATGCCATTTGGCGTTTTGTAAATAGCAAGATAATAGCATTTATCACTGACTGTTAAGACTGATGACACTACACAGGTAAAGATAAACATTTTGAAAACTGTAACAGTGGACATTAGTTTCATTTCTTTTTTTTCTTGTAGTTTTCCATTTCTCTTCATTATTTCACCCATGGTTTGCTCATATATAAATTCATTTCGAACCCATGATTTATTTATTTATGTTTTCTACCTGTTACATGGACTTGTTGCAGGTAACTGAACCAGAGCAGGACTCCATGATCCATGTGAAGATATTCCCAGCATAGTTCCTCAGAATCAAAGAGCAGGAGCTGTATTCAGACTGCAATGCAATCATAAGATTAACTGCAAAAGAGATGAGGCAGGTTGGGACATTGAGTACAACAAAAAACCTGGACACCTTCCAACGTTTCATCATAAAATCTCTCCTGGTATGCAGTGAGCAGCTTCAGGACGTTCTGTGTTGGGTTTTGTTAAGATTCCAATGAGTTGAGGTGTAAATCAGATTAACAGTGATGACATGTTTAGCCGCATGTCTTCATTCTTTGTAGATAATTGGCAGACTTTCTGCGTAAGACCTGGTCTGATTAGAAGAGACGGCATTCATCCCGCTTTGGATGGAGCACCTCTCATATCCAGAAATCTGACCGAGTTTTATTAGTTTACCAAAACCATGACAACTCAGAGTTGGGACCAGTAGAGTTGCAGTCCTACACGCTTCTCTGCGCTTCCAGAGCAGTTACCCACCCAAAACTCCTTAGTGACGGTGTCTGGCCCCCCACCACTTAAATTAATAAAACCAAAAGTTAACAGAAGAGGAGTTATACAGTGGTGTGAAAAAGTGTTTGCCCCCTTCCTGATTTCTTATTTTTTTGCACGTTTGTCACACTTAAATGTTTCAGATCATCAAACAAATTTAATTATTAGTCAAGCAAACACAAAATGCAGTTTTTAAACGAAAGTTGTTATTATTAGGGGAAAACAAAATCCAAACCTACATGGCCCTGTGTGAAATAGTGATTGCCCCCCCCCTGTTAAAACACAACTTAACTGTGGTTTATCACACCTGAGTTCAATTTCTCTAGCCACACCCAGGCCTGATTACTGCCACACCTGTTCTCAATCAAGAAATCACTTAAATAGGACCTGCCTGACAAAGTGAAGTAGACCAAAAGATTTTAAAATGCTAGACATAATGCCGAGATCCAAAGAAATTCAGGAACAAATGAGAAAGAAAGTAATTGAGATCTATCAGTATGGAAAAGGTTATAAAGCCATTTCCTAAGCTTTGGGACTCGAACCACAGTGAGAGCCATTATCCACAAATGGCAAAAACATGGAACAGTGGTGAACCTTCCCAGGAGTGGCCGGCCGACCAAAATTACCCCAAGAGCGCAGCAACAACTCATCCAAGAGGTCACAAAAGACCCCACAACAACATCCAAAGAACTGCAGGCCTCACTTGCCTCAGTTAAGGTCAGTGTTCATGACCTCACCATAAGAAAGAGACTGGGCAAAAATGGCCAAGACCAAGACCAAGACCAAGACCAAAACCAAGACCAAAACCACTGCTGAGCAAAAAGAACATTAAGGCTCATCTCATTTTGCTAGAAACCATCTTGATGATCCCCAAGACTTTTGGGAAAATACTCTGTGGACTGACGAGACAAAAGTTGAACTTTTTGGAAGGTGTGTGTCCCATTACATCTGGCGGAAAAGTAACACCGCATTTCAGAAAATGAACATCATACCAACAGTAAAATATGGTGGTGGTAGTGTGATGGTCTGGGGCTGTTTTGCTGCTTCAGGACCTGGAAGACTTGTGTAAATGGAACCATGAATTCTGCTGTCTGCCAAAAACTCCTGAAGGAGAATGTCCGGCCATCTGTTTGTGACCTCAGGCTGAAGCGAACTTGGGTTCTGCAGCAGGACAATGATCCAAAACACACCAGCAAGTCCACCTCTGAATGGCTGAAGAAGAACAAAATGAAGACTTTAGAGTGGCCTAGTCAAAGTCCTGACCTGAATCCTATTGAGATGCTGTGGCATAACCAGTTCATGCTCGAAAACCCTCCAATGTGGCTGAGTTACAACAATTCGGCAAAGATGAGTGGGCCAAAACTTGTCCACAGCACTGTAAAAGACTCATTGCAAATTATCGCAAACGCTTGATTGCAGTTGTTGCTGCTAAGGGTGGCCCAACCAGTTATTAGGTTTAGGGGGCAATCACTATTTCACACAGCCTGGTCTGCCAGATGGCCAGTCCAGCCCTGCATCTGCATTTAATTCAATGCCATGTCTCAATAGGAGTCCTGTACTAACTTTAGTCCCTCCCAATTGATCATCTTCTTGATAGTGCTGCAGGTTCACTGTGAACGACACTCAACTCTATTGGCCCTTTAAAAAAGAAGATAATAAAACAAAGAAGGTTAGCTCCTTGGTATAACCCCCAAACCCGCAAATTAAAGCAAACATCACGAAAACTTGAAAGGAAATGGCGTTCCAACAACCTGGAAGAATCTCGTTTAGTCTGGCAAGATAGTCTTAAAACATATAGGAAAGCCCTCCATAATGCCAGAGCAGCTTACTACTCATCATTAATAGAGGAAAATAAAAACAACCCCAGGTTTCTTTTCAGCACTGTAGCCAGGCTGACAGAGAATCACAGCTCTATTGAGCCATGTATTCCTATAGCCCTCAGTAGTAACGACTTCATGATCTTCTTTAATGATAAAATTTTAACTATTAGAGAAAAAATTCATCAAGTCCTGCCTTCAACCGGTACCGACTTAACTTCAAACACAGGAACCTTAGAAACAACTGTAAAACCTGATATATATTTTGACTGCTTTGCTCCTATTGACCTTCTTCCACTAACTTTTGACGATTAATTCATCTAAGCCATCAACCTGTCTCTTAGACCCCATTCCAACTAGGCTGCTTAAAGAAGTTTTATCTTTAGTTAGCACTTCTTTACTGGATATGATCAGTCTGTCTTTATTAACAGGCTATGTACCACAATCCTTTAAAGTAGCTGTTATTAAACCGCTTCTTAAAAAGTGCACTCTTAATCCAGGGGTTCCAGCCAACTATAGACCTATATCGAACCTTCCCTTTCTCTCTAAGATCCTTGAGAAAGCTGTCGCCAATCCGTTGTGTGACATTCTAAATAACAATAGTTTATTTGAGGATTTTCAGTCAGGATTTAGAATGCATCATAGCACAGAGACAGCACTGGTGAAAATTACAAATTACTTTCTAACTGAAGGACTTGTCTCTGTACTTGTCTTGTTAGATCTTAGTGCTGCATTCGACACCATTGACCATCACATCCTATTACAGAGACTGGAACATTCAATTGGCATTAAAGGAACTCCACTAAGCTGGTTTATCTATCAGATTGATCTCAGTTTGTACATCTTAATGATGAATCCCCCATGCATGCCAAAGTTATTCACAGAGTTCCACAAGGTTCTGTGCTTGGACCAATTCTATTCACCTTATATATGCTTCCTTTAGGCAACATTATTAGGAAACACTCCATAAATTTGTCCTTTAACTCCCACATGAAACAAACTTCAAGGAATGCCTTTTTTCACCTATGTAACAATGCAAAAATCAGGCACGTCCTCTCTCAAGATGATGCAGAAAAACTAGTGCATGCATTTACTTCAACCTAGTTATTTCTAGGTTGGACTATTGCAATTCCTTATTATCCGGCTGCCCGAATAATCCCTTAAGACTCTCCAGTTGATCCAGAATGCTGCGGCACGTGCACTGACAAGAACAAGGAAAAGAGATTATATTTCTCCAATATTAGCTTCTCTGCACTGGCTCCCTGTAAAATCCAGAATAGAATTTAAAATCCTTCTCCTCACCTACAAAGCTATTAATGGTCAGGCACCATTGTATCTTAAAGATCTCATAATACCATATTATCCAACTAGAACACTGCGCTCCCAGGATGCAGGGTTACTTGTGGTTCCTAGAGTCTCCAAAAGTAGAATGGGAGCCAGAGCCTTCAATTATCAAGCTCTTCTCCTGTGGAATCAGGTCCTAATTTGGGTTCGGGAGGCAGACACCATCTCCACATTAAAGAGTAGGCTAAAGACTTTCCGCTTTGATAAAGCTTATAGTTAGGGTTGGCTCAGGTAAGTCCTGAACCATCCCGTAGTTATGCTGCAATAGGCCTAGACTTCCAGGAGACTTCCCATGATGCACCTCTTTCCTCCTCTCCCTCTCCATCTGTATGCATTATTATCCCAAACTGTGAAGCCTGACACATCAAATAATCACCAGAAAATTCTATTTTTTTTAATTGAAGAGTTTATTGGACTTTTTGACAAAATACAAAAAAAACATACATTTACATTTGATTCATCAGGCATTCATGGTAATACATTTATCTCAACACTGTTTATTTTAGAAACACAAACAGATATTGCATTTAGACCATTAGGAACATTTCAGTTGGTTTGGTTCTTTTTTTTTTTCAAACAGTAACCTATTTACAACCTTTTCATTTCGCCTTGTTTTAGGCAAAAAAAAACTGTTTCTGTCCTTGTTCATGTAAAGATGGACTTTACAGGTCCCACAGCAGACATGTGAGAAGTGATTGCCTGTGCTGTGCTTGCATCTCTATCGGGTTTCCCATGTTGGGATATGATCACTGCCATCCTTTCTCACATCAGGAGGCACACTGGAGTTAAGTCTTTTACAGGGGGGATTGCGTCTGGTTCTGGAGATAGTTGTCTACCACACTTGATTTAGCCTTTTCCTGCGCTTGTGAGAGAAGTTCCAACAGAAGCCTGAAACCTTCTCAAGGCCATGGGTTTCATCCGGGGCTCCAGTTTCCTCTAGTCTCTTCTGTTGAGGTTCCATGCATTGATGACTGCCACTGTGACAGTGTGCCACCAAATGTACATATACCATCTTCAGGATTTGAAGCTGAACTTGTAAATTGCAGACAGCATATTGTTGGGATTCAGGTAGGGCAGGTTTGGTTATTAGCAGAAATATCAAATATATTTATGAATATTAATAAAAAATTATTAATATAGATTAATAATTACGGGGTACCACCCTGGGATCAGGGACCAATAACCAAACGTGAAAAAACAGTCTCAAAGGTGGCTGTCCAACTAAAAATGCTGATATTTAAGATTACATTACATTACATTAAAAGTGAAGGGTGAGATCTGTGCACTGACTGTCATAACCGGCTTTTATCACAACATGTACACACAATAACCACAGGCAACTGCTCTTTAAAAGATACAATAGCATTTATTTATCCTCAGGACAGAGAAAAACGGGTTCCCAAAATATTTAGAGCCCAGTTGCACAGTTGTGGTTCAAAAATGGATCAGGGTCACTTACGCTTTTCTGGACTGGAAAACAAATTAAAAATCGAAAAGTATTTGGGGGGGAAAATGGTTCCAACAGTATTCTCCCCTGTCATGCAACACTGTGGGGACATCGACTAAACAGAAGTTTTAATCATTTAATTATTCTTAAACTCTTTCAAATGTAAATAATACATTTGGTGTATAATTATACTGTTTTTATCTATGTTAAAATAGCCATTATTGAAGGAAAGAAGAAAAACATCAATATAACACCACAATAGTCTGGTACAATGCCCCTTAACTGTTGACACCACAACAAACTGGTTGTTGACCTCATACTCCATTTTACCCTCACTTGTGAAGAAGTCCCAGAGATACTTGAGCTCCTTCACTTGGGGCAGCAACTCACTCCCAATTGGGAGGGATTAATCCACGTTTTTTCAGCAGAGTACCATGGAAACGTGCTAGACTTCCTGCCGGACCCAAGGCTCGTAGCAACAGCCCCAGTACCCCATACCCTTGCAGCACCCCCCAGGTTGTAAGTCTTCTCCCAAGTCCACAAAACACATGTAGATTGGATGAGCAAACTCCCAGCCACATACAAGCTTCCACACTCAATAAA
The DNA here is from genome assembly GCA_027580175.1 of Siniperca scherzeri. Taxonomy (NCBI): domain Eukaryota; kingdom Metazoa; phylum Chordata; class Actinopteri; order Centrarchiformes; family Sinipercidae; genus Siniperca; species Siniperca scherzeri. The sequence continues at coordinate 569,933 of CM050850.1, read as the reverse complement.
ATCTGTATTTATCTTGGCTGACACATATAGGAATTAGGCACTTGCTAAAGCTTACTTAATGGCCTCTGAATTGCTTGCTGATTCAAAATGACATAATTCTATACTCTATACTTACTTTTTCCTTTTGCTAGCAGTATGTGTGAAAAAAGTGTGCACTGTGTTTCTGATGTCTTCTCAAGTGTATATGTGGACTATGTGAAGGTGCAGGAGGACGGTCTGCGAGTGTGTGTAAGTGTCCCCGACCATGCTCTCCTTGCTGCAGCAGGCAGGCGAGCAGGTTGGGTGGGGGCATTTATCAGGCCTCTAAGTGGCTGTGGGAAAAGCAATGCTCGCTGGGAGTCGAGCTGACAGCAGTTTTCCTCGGATCGATCTGCAGTGCTGCTCCAGTTTATGACAAAAGAGTTCACGACACGGCAGTCACAAAGTCAATACCGTGATAAATACTCTCCCTCCATTTGGTCCTGTCCTCCACTTTACCAGGCATTTGGCCTGACAGTTATTACTCCCGTGGTAAATCCACTGACCAGAGGGGAAGAAAAGGCACTCCGCTCCAGGTCTCTGGGCTGGATTTATGGACCCTAGTGGACCTAGTTTACTTAATTTAAAGAATAGATATAAACTTGGAGAGTTGCTCCTTTTGCAGTAAAGCCACTGCTGTAGTTTTACCCATGGGAAGGTGAAAAAAACCTCTAAATGCACATATGCTCCCAACGTACTGTGCTATGCATTCATGTATTATGCATGTATGCAAATGATGAAATTATGAGGCAGTGTTTCCAGCTCTGTCCAAGCATGTAGATCACTATTAATACACCCAAAATAGATTTTTAACATATCCCCCCTTTTTTCTACTTTGAATAATGATTAGCGAATTAAAATCAGGGATTAAATCATACACTGTCACACACTTGTTTGTTGTTGCCTTGACCGACTAACACCCAGAAACTTTCCATCACTTACTCGTTGCATTAACATGAAAAAATCCCTGTAGTTCAATTTTCCACAAATGAGGAAATATTAGAAAATGTTTTGTAATTTGCCATAGATCCTTGCCTTAGCACTAATCCAACATGTTTAATCCCTTTACAGTTAAAACTAGCCTTATCCTCGCATATGGCTGGGATCACAGTAATCAACACAGCCGATTATGCGGATGAAAATTACACTGGTACACATGAATATTTTCAATTATTCTGGTCCAAATAATACAAGTCTGGGGTGAGATTAATGGGGTTTTTTTCAATAATGATTTACAAACAGGACGTCTATTGCATGTTGAGTGGCAAGTCATCGTGTTGCAGCATGACTCATAATCCTGTTAGAGATTGGGAAACACATAAAAAGATCTCATTAAGATTTAGTTGTTGCGGGATCATCAATATAACGTTGGCATGGACACCCCGGCACTTTGCATCCCATCATGCAAAGTATCTCTCACATGCTGTGACCCACATTGGCACCAATGAGCACGACACAGTGTCAGTTAAACTCAATCTAAATACTGACACTTAGCCAACCATTATGGACTAAACAAGCCAGAATCGCTCCCGTGTTCTGCTTGCATCTCTCTCTTCTTCTGTCTTGCAACCAGGTGGAAAGAAACTAAGTACATTTACTTTATTGCACCTCTGAAGTACTAAGATTTGACTTACTGCATTCCACTCCATACAACTTTCGGAGAGTCGTACTGGACTTTTTTCTCCTCTACATTTATTTCACACTTACCGGTGTGAAAGAGTATAATCACTTTATACCATGGTCTGGGTAAATACTCGATTCTGATTGGCTGCTATGTGTCCATGGACACCTACTAAGTAGTTCCAGTGAAACTGTCTTTCTAAAAATCGGAATATCGTATTTACAACATTGAGTTCCTTTAATTCAATTAAATAAAATTTATTTATATAGCGCCAATTCATAACAGAAGTTATCTCATTGCACTTTTCCTGTAGAGCAGGTCTAGACCGAACTCTTTAGAATATTAGTGCCTCATCCTTTGAATACCACAGGATGGTGACTGTAACACATACGCTGCAGGAAGTACACTGCCTCTCTGAACTTACTGATACTTTGTATCACATAAGTGATCATCTCACATCCCATTCGCTATTTAACTCGCTACTTCAGGCTTTGGCTGACAGTACACATGGCCTATCATTTTTTTGTGAAAATCTTGATGACATGGCTGGATAGCTAGCTAGTCTTGTTGTTAAACATACTGTCAAATTAGATTTACTGTTTGTCAACCGTACGCGATATTATTGACTTAGAATCTTGCTAGCATAACGTGTTACCAAGTGTTCTATGAGCTAAGTGGACTAGAAATATCTCCCGTTGCCAAGTTGTATCAAAGGTCCGTCCTATTTACTGGAGTAGTGAACAACGTTTCCATTGCATAAGAACCTTATGGGAAGGTAATGATTGTTCCAGGTATTAGTCAAATGGAAACTAAGTTATGGCTTGTGAAAAACTTTAGATTTTGATTGCAAAATGCATGAAAAGATAAATTAATGGTCTTAATTTTTTTTTCTTTGGCAAGTGACCATAGTATATGCAAGATAATGCCTTTCGAGGTGTCCATAATCAGGAATGAATGGCCTCTCCTTCGTCCATTAATTCCTGATAATGGACACCTTGTCAGGCATTATCCCTTACATAAATATCCACACAGTGATGGAAACTTGTCTGATTTCAAACTGGGCTTAAATTGGGGATGATTATTTTATCATTAGTTGATAAAACATTAGTAATGCCTATACAGGGAACCTTTACATTCAGTATACTGTGTGATGATTAAAGGGCCATAGTGTTTGTGAAGGCAAACACTATGCTGGATTAACAACCACTCAAAGCATTTAACTATCCCAAAACTCCAGGTTTACTGTTTGTCAACTGGTTTGTTGGGTCTCTGTAAATAATATTATAAAGAGTACGGTCTAGACCTGCTCTACAGGACAAGTGCAATGAGATAACTTCTGTTATGAACTGGCGTTATATAAATAAAAATTTAAAATTGAATTGCTAATTTCTTTGAAAATCATTTTGAAAAATGCACCACTATAGCAAAATGATTAGGGCCATAAGGTGGGTCTTGCTTTATTTCCTGACCCTAAAGGCCCTGTTTCAAATCTAATTTTAAGACTTATTTTAGGTCGGCAACACTTTTATTATTGATTAATCTGCTGACCAACAGTCCAAAACCTCAATTAACAATGATATAAAACAGTGAAAATCTTTTAATTTTAAAATTTAAGAAGCTGGTATCAGCAAGTGTTTGCCATTTTTGCTTGAAAAGTGAAAGAATAAATATTAAAATTGATTATTAAAATAGATGGCAATTAATGGAGTTAACAGGTGCCCAGCAACTCATTCCCTAGTCCTAGGTCCCCTAGTAGGTTAATCCACCATGGCAAGCACTGCCCATGTGTCTCATCACACTACTGTATGTCCTTCTTATTAAGATATTAAAGATTGTATGGAGTAGTTAGACCACCTACATCAAATTATATCTATCGTCTCTTTCATCAAACGTTAGTGCTGAGTACTTTCACTTTGAGAGTGATACTTTTACATATTACAGCAAATACTTGAATTACTTCAGTTCTTATGCTTATAGTATGCAAATTTTGTACATTTAAAGAATGGGTGCCACATTCTGGAAAGTACTTGTGTTTCCTGCCTTATACCAAGTCAAATGAAAATATTAATTTTCCATCTGTGTGTCCTGTACAGAGATAGGACTGTGACATGTTCAGCTTTGCTTAGCTCACGGGCTGGAAGCAGGAGGAAAGTGTGAGCCTAGCTCTGTCAAAAGTGACAAATTACAACTTCTAACAACTTCAGTTGTATTTGCATGTTACATGCCATTTTCCACACATTTAGGAGGATTTTGTTTTAGATCCACTGTGTTTCTTGGCTGGGTGCTGTTACTCCACCTGCTGCATCTCTCAGGCCACATGGGCCTCTTCCTCCTCCTCCTACCCTTGTATACATGTACGCATGTTTTGGGGACACACTGCTATTGCCCAGGACACCTCCCTCTGAACTAGCAGGCCTACTGAACCTTGGCCTGTGGCTGCCTACAAATTTCCTTATGAAGATTACAGTTTTTTACAATTGCTAAGTCACATTTCTCTTTACAAGTTCACTTCACACAGTCAGCACAGCAGAAGTCAATGTGATTAAACTGTGGATCACTTTTCATTGTTTTTACTAAATGCATTCGATGACCACATCTTTCAAATTTCAGCAACTGTTTTCTCACTCAAACTCAACCACCACCAAACCTCTGTGTATTTACACTCAGTTTTACACGTTTACATACTATTGTCAAAACTGTTTTGTCATTTACGATCAAAACATAACATAACTAAAAAGAACTAAAAAATAAAATAAAAATGCATAAACTCTTAATTGGGACACTGAGCGCCTATTTTCATTCCTTGATGACCTCTATGAAAGACTTGTACCAGGTGAGGAGAGGGGGCAGGTGACTTAAGTACGTTATGTAGGTTCCGTTACGTACCTTACTTAAAAGAAATCATTTACATTTGGTTTCTGTCCTGTGTTTGTTTGCACCATCCATACCTCAAACCTACACCACCATATGCAGACTTTTTCACACTTAACCTACATCACCTAACTTTGAGGACGGGCACATCCAGAAATGATGCTAGAGGGGTACCTACGGCATCATATTTTGAAGCGGAGGGACACTGACCAAGCTTCAGTATTTTACGACATGGGAGTGAGAATGGGTTGAATGAGAACTTGTGGGTTGACTAGCACTGTTGTATTTCTATATCTGTAGCTCTCCTATACAAGTATGTATAGTGAATATGTATAGTCTTGTCTTGTATTAGTGGAATTTGGTTTCATTGTGTGCACTTGGAATTACTCTGTGCAAAAATGGCAAAAAAACTAATGAAATCTATTGAATTATATTGCAGCATTTATGATTAATTTCTGTAACATATAGGCAGCACAGAACTTGCAATAAAGAAGTGGCCTAATAGTGACACTAATTGTAATGCTGCCTGTTGTTAGTGATTTCTATGGTCGCTATATAATGAGTGACAAAGTGTTACTGTTGGCAGACAACTGTTGTCAGTGTTCTGGTACAAGAGTTGATCCTGAGATATGTATGAAGTGTTTTGGTTGCATTAGTGCATTTTGGATGTGAGATGAACTGTAAAGAAGCACAGCAGCGGCGGATGGCCGCCCACCATTGAGTCTGGTTCTGTCCAAGGTTTCTGCCTGTTAAAAGGAAGTTTTTTCTTGCCACTGTCGCCAAATGCTTGCTCATGGTGGGATTTGTTGGGTCTCTGTAATTAATATTCTAAAGAGTACGGTCTAGACCTGCTCTATAGGAAAAGTGCAATGAGATAACTTCTGTTATGAATTGGCGCTATATAAATAAAATTGAATTGAATTGAATTAAAGAGAACTGTGTGAAGAGTTCTGAAAAAGTGAACTCTGCAATCACAAAAATATCAATATGACTATAGATTTTTAATAAGTAAACACTTCTGCATTAAATCAACACATTTGTGCTCTCAGACTGTTCAGTGTGGTTCAGACAGGCAGACAGACAGGAGGGTGTTGGAGGTGTTTTCTCCTGGGGGAGTTTAGGCTAAATGGGGTGGGGGGTTATTTGAACACAGAGCAGTATAACTACTTGGAACACAACCAGCAAACCTAAACAGAGCAGCACATCATAGGGCTATAATGTGTGTCAGTGTGTGTCTGTGTGAGGGTGTGTGTTACTCATGTTGTGGGGACATAAATCTGTTTACACAGTCACATTGTGGGGACTCACCTTCCTTTTGGGGATTACATTTTATGATGAAGACCTGGTTTAGGTTTAGGGTCAGGAAAGTATGGTTAGGGTTTAGGGTTAGGGTAAGTCTCCAGGAAATTAATGTAAGTCAATGTAATGTCCACTGAAGTGATGGAAACATGACTGTGTGTGTGTCTGTGTGTGTGTGTGTTTCATCTGAGCTGAGATGTGAAAGCACAGTAGGCAGGAGGTGATTTTAGTGAAAGGGTGGAGGCTGGAGGGATGCTGTTGATGTTCAGGATAAGGCTCCATTCACACCTGATGTCAAACTGTGATCTGTATCTGGATATCACATTCAGGTGATGAATAACACATGGTGATGTGAGGTGCAAGCACTCACAGCACACACACCCCATAGTCAGAATTCGAGGAGATCTGCCAGGGTCAGCAAAGAAAACACTGCAACTCCATTGTGGTCCTGAAGGCCCCATATTGATTGTATGTCATTTGGATATGGTAAAGTAATGAATTGCAAATTTGTTTGGCAATTTGCACTAAAGCACAATATCAGGACTCATATCAGGACTCAATTACATTTTTTTTCAATTCAATGGGGCTTTATCGGCATGGGAAAGAGAAGAATTGTACTATTAAATATATATATAATCAAATCCCCTTCTCACCCCCCATGGGGTGGTATGTGTCATTGTGTGTGTGATGTGTATCATGTCATTGTTGATCAACACGATGTCTGGTTGGTTGTCTGGCCATCACCAGTTTGTCAGTCTGGATCTGGAAGTTCCACAGGATCTTAGCTCAGCCATTCTCAGCTACCTTAGGAGGTGTCTTCCATTTTGACCTTGGGACTTCCGGCCCATACTCATGGCAGATCTTCCTGTACACTCTGCCAGCCACTTGGTTATGGCGTTCCATGTAAGCTGTTCCTGCATGCATGTTACACCCTGCTGTTATGTGCTGAACTGTCTCAGGGGCATCTTTGCACCGTCTGCGCTTGGGGTCCTGTCTGATGTGGTCAACCCCAGCCTCTATTGATCTTGTACTGAGTGCCTGTTCTTGTGCTGCCATGATTAGTGCTTCTGTGCTGTCCTGTAGTCCAGCCTTTTCTAGCCACTGGTAGGATTTCTTGATACCAGCCACCTCTTCTATCTGTCGTTGGCACATGCCATGCAGGGGCTTGTCTCTGCATGATGGTTCATCCACCTCCTCATCATTATCCTCGGGTTTTTGTGCCTTCCAGCCCTCTTAATGTAATACCAACAAAGTTTTTCCTAAAAGTAATGCAATCTGTCGGGCCCTGTTTGCTTTCTGTTTTTAACAGTTTCTTGTCTACTTGTTGTGTCCCTGATTATTTTAAAACTGCTTGTGTGAACCCACTACTAAAAAAACCTGGGCTAGATCCCTCCCTCCCTCCCTCAAAACTATAGACCAATTTCCAAGTTACCTTTTATATCAAAAGTTTTAGAAAAAAAAGTGTCAAAACAATTTCTCTTTGTTCTGGAAAATTACAACATTTTTGAAAAGTTTCAATCTGGTTTTCCAGAAGTATCACAGCACTGAGACTGCCCTGCTCAAAGGGCACGATCGACCACAGCATCCTGTTAGACAGACTGAGGCACTGGGTGGGGATATTTGGTACAGCCTTAGAATGGTTTTCATCATACCTGTCGAATAGGAAGTTCTGTGTCTCTGTGAACAACTATGTCTTTTCATTTTCCTGTGTTAAGTATGGTGTCCCTCAGGGGCTGGTTTTGGGACCAATTTTCTTTTCTTTATTCATGCTTCTCCTTGGGCACATTATTCATAGACACGGTGTCTCTTTTCATTTTTATGCTGATGATACACAGATGTGCCTGCTTGTTAGATCCATAGACCCTGCAATGCTGAGTTCACTTAACAACTGCCTCTGTGATGTCAAAAACTGGATGTCAAAACATTACCTGCAGCTGAACCAAAACAAAACAGAGATCCTTGACATGAGTTCCCAGCACATGGCAAACAAATTCTGCCAACTGCTGGTTCACTATCGGATCGCATTAAGCTTGTTGCAAGGAATCTTGGCGTCTAGTTTGATAATAATTTTAATAATAACTTTTTAGCAGCACACCACAAAGCTTGTGCAATGGTGTTTTTATCATGCCTGAATTAGTGCAACAGCCTGTTTACTTGCCAGAACCAAAAATCTATTGATTGACTCCAGACTGTACAGAACTCAGCTGCCAGGCTTTTAACCAGAACCAAGAAACGTGATCACTAACTCAAATGTTTTAGCCTCTATATACTGGCTCCCAGTATGTTTTAGAATAGATTTTAAGATTTTACTGATTATTTTTAAGGCACTTCATGGCCTCTCTCCCTGCTGGAACAGCCTGCCCAAGGAAATCTGGTCGGCTGAGTCAGTGATCTCTTTACGTCCCTTCTTAAAACGTACTTTTATCAGAGAGCCTTTCCTGATTTTACTTGAGTTTTAATTTTCTTTAAACTGTCTTTTACTTACTTAAAAGTGTTTTTCTTGTTTTTTTATCTATTTTCTTTTAAAACCAGATGGTTTTATGACTTGTGTGTTTTATTTTGCTGCCTTCGTGAAGCGCTTTGTAACATGGATTTTGAAAAGTGCTCTTTAAAAAAGCTCATTATTATTATTATTATTATTATTATAATAATAAAACTTTATTTATAGAGCACTTATCAAAACAAAGTACAAAGTGCTTCACAACAAGAGAAGCTATTATTACTATGTTCAATGATATGATTATGTATGGTAAACTGATATTTGTTCTCCTGACATCTGGGGCGTTTTTGAAAATCACAAGATTAGTTTTCTTCATATTTACTGCCAGGGCCCAGTTCTGACAGTACTTTTCTACTATGCCCAGCTGTTGCTGAAGTCCGTGTTCAGTAGGAGACAGTAGAACAAGGTCATCAGCATAAACAGAGACTTCACTTCTCTATCTAGGAGGGAGAGGCCAGGAGCAGCACATTAATCCAACTGAACAAGCAAGCTCATTTATATACATTAAATAAAGTCGGGCTTAAGTTGCAGCTCTGATGAACACCTCTTTTCTGTCGTAGAAAAGGTTTCAGTCGTAGTCATCTGGACACTGTTTTCAGAATCAAGACGTTTCGGCTTCCGGATGGGAGCCGAAACGTCTTGAACACTCCTGGACAAATGAGGGACTACACCGACCTCTTTTCTGGTTGAAGAATTCAGTTTGTTTGTCTCTAATTTTAATAGCAGAACTATTTTCCAAATAGGTAACCAAACATTGATTTAACCAGATCATACATTTTGCCCCCAATGCCACAATGTAGAACTCTGTAATAGAGTAATAAATGCCAAATGGAGTCGCTTTGCGTAGTGCCATGCGCCAACGTGCATGCTGCCTGTTGCCATAGCTCCGTCTCGTCGTCTTACTTTTTCCAACTTTTAGCTTTCCTTTTTCTTCCAAACTTAAGTAACTTGGGTGTAAGTATAATTTAAACTATGCTCTTTACGAAAATTAGGGTAGAAAGTGTTTTAGTACTTTTTTTCACCGTGGAACTTCTTCTCTTTCTACTTGGTCAGGGCACCGCTGCAGATCAGCTGTTTGGCCACATTGTTTACACCAGGGAACAGCTGATCGCGCTGAAGCCGAGCGGCATGGCGCCCAGGACAACCAATGTCCCCACTGAGATCTTTAGGAGGGCACACCGAGGATGCAGAGGTGGAACGAAGCGGCGAGGAAAGAGAGAGGGGTGCAGACAAAAGAGACTTAAGAACAAGAGATTTAAGCCGTGTCTGCCTTCTCTCGTCATGGGCAACGTGAGATCGCTGGCGAATAAAATGGACAAGCTAACGGCGTTAGCCCGGAGTCAGACGGAGTTCCGTGAGTGTAGTTTGATGTGCTTCTCTGAGACATGGCTACACCAGGATATCCCGGACCATAACGTTTCCATTGACGGCTTTCAGACTGTTCGGGCCGACAGGGATCACACCGGGAGCGGTAAGCGGAAAGGCGGTGGGCTTGCTGTTCTGGTTAACAACATATGGTGTAACCCTGGTCACGTTACCATCAAGTATCTGTAGCCTGGACATTGAACTGTTAGCTGTGGGACTCCGGCCATATTATCTGCCACGTGAATTTTCACATGCCATTGTTGTGGCTGTTTACATCCCCCCCTCTGCTAACCCGGCATCGGCGTGCAATGCCATTCACACCGCCATAGCACAGCTCCAGACTCAACACCTGAGTGCACTCATATTAATCTCGGGTGACTTCATCCATGTCAGTGTTTCAACAACACTGACTAATTTCACCCAGTATGTGAGTTGTCCTACTAGAGAGGAGAGGACACTGGACCTGCTGTATGTTAACGTTAAGGACGCATACAGCTCTTCCCCCCTCCCCCCTCTGGGTAGGTCAGACCACAACCTGGTTTACCTTAAACCCTGCTATGTGCCTCTGGTTAAATGGCAGCCCGCGACCACAAGGACAGTGAGGAGATGGTCAGGGGAGGCCTATGGGACACTGCAGAAATGTTTTGAGGTGACAAACTGGGATGCACTCTGTGAGCCTCATGGAGAGGACATTGATGGTGCTCACTGAGTGCGTTACTGGCTACATTAACTTCTGTGTGGACTGCAATGTCCCAACTAAGATGGTCCATTGTTATCCAAATAACAAACCCTGGGTAACAAAGGACATCAAGGACATCCTGAATGCCAAGAGGAGGGCCTTTACCGATGGTAATAGGGAGGAGGTGAGGGCAATCCAGCCAAGGAAAAGTACAGGAGGAAGCTGGAGCAGAAACTCCAGCAGAACAACATGAGAGAGGTCTGGAGCGGCATGAAGACCATCACTGGCTTCAGACCGACTGGCAGCAGAGGAGTTGAAGGCAGCTTGGACAGGGCCAACGAACTGAATCTGTTCTTTAACAGATTCGACACACCGGCTCCTGCTCATCCCTCCTCTAACTCAGCTGCTGTCGGCCCTCAAGCTCCTCTGAGTACTCTGCTCCCCCCTACCCATCAGGCTAACAGCCCTCTTCACACTAATGACTCCCCACCTCCCCCACCTGTAACTTCTGCTGTGTGCCTGACTGCTGACCAGGTGAGAGGACAGCTGATGAAACTCCACTCAAACAAGGCTGCAGGCCCCGATGGCGTTAGCCCCGGGGTGCTAAAAGCCTGTGCCCCCCAGCTATATGGAGTCCTTCAACATGTCTTCAACCTGAGCCTGTGTCTTCAAAGGGTCCCTGTTCTGTGGAAGACATCTTGCCTTGTTCCTGTGCCGAAGATGCCGCGTCCCAGTGGCTCCAAGGACTACAGACCGGTGGCACTGACCTCCCACATAATGAAGACCCTGGAGAGACTAGTGCTGGAACAGCTGCGGCCCATGGTCAGACCCCTCCTGGACCCCCTTCAGTTCGCCTACCAGCCCCGACTGGGAGTTGAGGACACCATCATCTTCCTGCTGAACTGCATCCACACCCACCTGGACAGACCGGCAAGCACGGTGAGGATCATGTTTTTTGACTTCTCCAGTGCTTTCAACACCATCCGGCCTGCCCTGCTGGGTGAGAAGCTGGCAGCAATACAGGTGGATGCCCCCCTTGTGTCCTGGATTGTGGACTACCTGACTGGCAGACCACAACACGTGCGCCTGCAGCACTGTGTGTCAGACAGCGTGGTCAGCAACACTGGGGCCCCTCAGGGGACTATCCTCTCTCCCTTCCTCTTTACCATTTACACCACGGACTTCAGCTACCACACAGAGTCCTGCCACCTTCAGAAGTTTTCTGATGACTCTGCTGTGGTGGGATGTATTAGCGGTGGTGAGGAGTCTGAGTACAGGGCTGTGGTGGGGAACTTTGTCTCATGGTGTGAGCAGAACCATCTGCAGCTCAATGCGACAAAGTCTAAGGAGCTGGTTGTGGATCTACGGAGGACCAAGGCACCAGTGACCCCGGTTTCCATCCAGGGGGTCAGTGTGGACATTGTGGAGGATTACAAGTACCTGGGAGTACACTTGGATAATAAACTGGACTGGACCAAGAACACGCAAGCTGTTTACAGGAAGGGCCAGAGCCGCCTCTATTTTCTGAGGAGGCTGAGGTCTTTCAACATTTGCCGGACAATGCTGAAGATGTTTTATGAGTCTGTGGTGGCCAGTGCTATCCTGTATGCTGTTGCATGCTGGGGCAGCAGGTTGAGGGTAGCGGACGCCAACAGACTCAACAAACTGATCCGTACGGCCAGTGACATTGTGGGGGTGGAGCTGGACTCTCTGGCGGTGGTGTCAGAGAGGAGGATGCTTGCCAAACTACATGCCATCTTGGACAGTGTCTCCCACCCATTCCATGACGTGTTGGTCAAGCATAGGAGCACCTTCAGCGGAAGACTCATCCCCACCAAAAAGCACCACAGAGCGCCACAGGAAGTCATTCCTGCCTGTGGCCATCAAACTCTTTAACTCCTCCCTCTAAGGGTTAGTCTGTATGACCCTAGGTCACTAAATTGGACATTGATCATTACATCTCTGCCATACTTGAACAATTGTGCAATATTCTGTGTAGTACTCCCGTGCAATATTTAGTGTTCCTATGTTAGTTTTTCCTATTTATGGATATTGATATTATATACCTCCATTACTGCTGTGCAATATCTTAATAATCTCAATAAGCTACACTTAACTCGACAGTACTTGCACCACTACTTATTACTTATATTATTACCTTGTATTATTATACTGTATTATCATCAACCGGTAAACCCACTTGGTACCTCACACTTATTTTATCTTATACTTATACCCACCTGGTACTTAATTTATTTTCTGATCTGTTTTATAGTGTATTGTATTATATTTTTTGCTAGTACTTTCTCCTGTGTGCACTGACGTAAAGGCGAGCTGCTGTAACAAAGAGTTTTCCTTCTGGGATCAATAAAGTATTTCTGATTCTGATTCTGAAAACTCTACAGAGATTTCCAGAAATTTCACATTCAGTATAAAATCACAAACATAAATAAATACAATTCTATGAAAGACAAAGTATCATCTGTACAGAACAGTATGCTAAAATAGTCAATGGCCAAAGCATGTTTTCAAAGTGTGAATGGAAGTGAAAAAATATTACATTAGTTATCAAAAGGAGATCACATAGAATAGCCAAAATGTGTGTGATTTGGATAAAGAGATAGTTCAGAGATACAGTACGTTAGTTTTGGGGAATTTTGCTGTTTTTCCCACTACCCAGAGTCAGAAACTAATACATGCCTTAGGACAGACATTTTTTTATGTATTTGGTGTAGTATGAAGTTATGAAGTTGTTGAGTGTCAATGGTATCATATAACATAATCATGATCCAAGAATTGCACAAAATAATAAGCAAGTAAAATAAGTGGGGGTGAGGATACGCCTTTTTCTTTTTCTGAGGGGAGGCCCAGCATCTCAGACTTTGAAAACATCTAATCTATACTATTTGTAAGTGAAGCTCATTCTTACAGAAAGAAATAACTTCTATACAGAGTAAACCTTTACTAATGGACAGTCAATTTTGTCAAAGTTTGTGACTAATTTTACATTAGCCAAGATGGTCACATTTAGCTTATCACGAGGTGCACTATTACTGTGATATTGCAAACAAGGTTTTTGTAAAATAAATACACTTACCCATCTTCAAATGGATCCCTCTTATTTTGGTAGTCCTCTTCATCGTCAAAATCAAACCCTTCAGGCTCTGAAACCCCTCCCTCATCCACGTCGCTGCTAAAACTTTGCTAACTGTGTAGTTCTTCACCATTTTCGCTCCTAATCTGCTTCTTCTTTTTCTTCTTCTTATATGTGTTTTTTGTGGACTTTCTCTTTCCTATCCATGTCAACTCATTGAAAACTGCAGTGTTTTTCTGCAGTGTAAGGTGACGGGCGAGTCCTTAGTGATTTCCTGATTTTCCATTGGTTTGTTTCAGCCAATGCATATGGACACACGAACCCACCAATTACGTACGGTGAGAGACAGATGAGAGCTCTCTTCTCTTCCTCCTAGCTCTCTATGTGAGTCACGTACGATCTCGCGAGAATAATGGCTTGGAATCGGAGAGTCTACAGATTCCGACAATATCTGAACCACATTTCTGTGCTGTATTATTGCAAAGATATTAGTAGAAACATTGAGTAAACGCTCCGATGTGTTTGGTGACCCCAGGGGGTTAAAGAACACATTTATTTGGTTGTGGTCTGAAAGGGGGGATTGCTGTCTGACAGTGAATGCACTGATAGTGGAGGGGTCCATGTCATTAATTGCATAGTCTACTACACTAGAACCAAGAGCTGAGGCGTATGTGAATCTACATAAAGAGTCCCCGTTGAACCTACCATTAACTATGAATAGGCCTAAGGCCCAACAGAGATGCACTACCTCCCTGCCACTTTCTGATTTTTTTCAGAGTGAAGGTTGTTCCGATGGCTGATGGTTGGTGTGGTAAACAGGGGAGACTGACCAAACACATGGTTGTTGCCCTGTGGGTCGATGACATCAGGTTTGATTCCTGTTCGTCCATCCAGTAAGAAGCACATTTCCCTATGCCTGGAAATAGCCAATTTCTGAGAGGAGAGCTTCAAAAATGTCCTCCACAAAATAGGGAGAATCTACTGTGGGTGTATAAATAGCACAGAGATATGGGACTCTATTAGTTATGTCCAGTCTTTGATCTAATCTTCACCAAATGTGTGATTTATCCTGATATTACCACTGACTACTACTAGTGCTATCGTTCTGTATCTCAAGTGAGAAGGTGTTTTGAGAATGTGTCTTAGCTAAACAGAAGCCGGTGCACAGGGTGTGCAGCATCTCCCTGATGTCTTCCAGCTCAGAGGTAGCAGGGGGAGGGACAGTAGGCTGGGCTGCAACTGCAGCATAGCTCCACTGCTGTGGGTGGGGAGGGGGACAAGGGGCAGGTCCTGCTGCATAGCTCTGCTACTGTGGGTGGGTACCAGGAGCAGCTACTGCTACATAGTTCTGATGCTGTGGCTGGGGACGGTCGACAATGGACAGGTGCTGTTGCATATCTCTACTGCTGATGCTGTAAAGGGGGTTGGTGGACAGGGTCTAATGAGGGGAAGGTAACCTCTGGTTCTGCTTCACAGTGGTGAGGTGGTGGGGAGTGGGAGGTCCAAGCTGAACTGGTGCATCTCCTCAGAGGAGGGGGGATGATCCTGGGGTGGTGATGGGGAAGAGTTCTGGGATGGTCTCTAAAGCTCCTACTAGAGGAGGGGGTGGGAGCGCTGTGTCTTTGGGGGTCTTTGCTAATATCTTCACCCTCTCTCTGTGTAGATGGAGTCCATCATAGATGTGCCAGGTGCCAATGGTTGGGTGGAGGGCAAGGTGGACAATGGATAAGGTGGCACATCCTCTTTTGAGCTCCATAATAATGTAATGGATGACATGGCATCAGCCAGCAGGATGCTTGCTCTTCAGACAGCCTGGTCTGGGTCAGCTCTTTGAATTCAGCAAAGTTGCTGTGTTGTGCTGCCTGCTGACTGGTGTACATGGCGACCACTTGTTTACTCCAAGAGGAGCTAGGCTAACTATTTACTTGGCTAGCTTTTCTAGCCTACAACACTGGCAAAAAACTGAACTATGTACAGTTTACCAGATATATTAATGTTACCAACAAGGATCCTTGTAATTTTTCTTCTTGTCTTCATAAAATAAGTTAACAGTTGGCAGCTAGCTTGCTATCTTGACAGTTAGCTAGTTGTTTTGATTTAAAAAATATATCCAAAGATGATATTTCCTCTTCTGTTGTTGTTTATTAATGCGGTTACCTCTTCTTTTGTGTCCTTTCTGAAGTAATGATTATTTGAAGGTTATTTTGTACTTTTTTAGGTCTAACTGAGATGTACTCTGGTGCTCATCCTCGGTGCAGCTCCTCTTATGGAATCTTGAAAAAAAACAGTACCTGTCTTGAGTTCCTGTCTTGCAGTGGGATCCTGTGTAATAATCTACATGCTGCATGTTCCTAAATAATATTTTGTTCAAAGTGGTTCTCCAACAAACTAATATTGCTCTTCAACAAAGCTGGAGGACTTGCAAGAGACAGATTTTTTTTTAAATGGTCAAAATCAAAGAAGCAGAGGCTGAGATATCTTATGGGTCAAGCTAAAAGAAAATATCGGATCCTCTATTTCCCATGATGCAACTTGATAGCATCTTGTTTTAAACGTTTTCTGCCAGATAAACACCCATGTCTTTCAAACTCTATGTGTCCATTTGCATCACAGACTTTCTGGTTTGTTGTCTCCAAACCCAAGTCAATAACCCTGATGACATCAGTATAACATCATCAGGGTTATTTTCTTGGATTTGACAAAGCTCCTCAACTGTTTTCACAGGTTGAGTAGTACTCCCCGTAACGAGTAAACTTTACACTGCATGTGTAAACTTGCTGGAGTACCCCTTAAATCAAAGTACAACAAAAGGATCGATGGGGGCCCCAAACCAATTGTTTTTCTCATGGGCCCCTAGTGAGTTCATCCGGCCATGCTATTGGTGGAAATATTGTCACTGCAGTTCACAGTGTCACTTCAAATGTCTCTTTGGGTAAAAACATAATCACTGCAAATGGAAATGGCATCACTATGAGTTTAAATGTAATTCCTGCTAGAAACGTCACCACACAGCAAGTAGAACCCTCATTATAGGTGGAAACATACTGTGGGTTAAAGGAATATCGCTTCACATCACAGACAATGTGTCTGTGATGTGAAGTAGATTTATCTTCACAGCATGTAGAATCTTAGTCACTTAAAATAGCAGTGTGCTGATTTTGGGTGTTGATTTTGTGAGGACATAATGAATATATTTTTCTCTCTTTCATGGGAATGTGAAAATAATGAAAGATTTTTTTGTCAAAAAAACAATATTGTTATACTGTGATTGCAAAATACTTGACGATCATGAGAAAGCAAAACATGATAAGTACATGTCCCCCCTGGATCTTCCGTAGAGTTCTCTCTTCTGTAGTGAGTTAGCAAATGCTAGAACTCAGTACTTATTTTTGACAAACAATAATTAACCAAAGCTGACATTATTGCTCCAGGTAGATTTACCAGAATGTGTATTTTCCCAGCAGGAGGAACTAAGATGCTGGTTGGTGGAAAAATGGTAATGTAAGAAAGCATCATTGCATCTCTGAGTTGTCAGTCAGTTTCAGGTGGAAGAAATGATCTAGTTCTTCCCTCAGAGACAGTGTTAGATTATAATAGTGGTCCTGGGGGAGATGAAGATAATTTACTCTGAAATAGTGTGAACAGTAAAGCCATACTGTAACTTGTGACAGTATGGCTTTAGGGGGGTCGCAAGTGGACTGATTTGTTTTTAAAGGTCACAGTCCAAAATGGTTGGGAACCACTGGATTAGCATGTTAGCCATGCTAGCAGGAGTGAATGGAGCTAATGTGAAAATATAATATATATAATAAAATATAGATAAAACTTTTAAAAATATGGATTTATGTCACTTTATACAGCATCTGTGGTTGTTGTTGTGCTTACTGTAGTGTTCTAATTGTATGTATTTATTTTTATTTAATCTTATTCCAATTTGTCATTTTGAATATATAACAGTAATTATTATTATTATTATTATTATTATTATTATTATTATTATTATTATTATTATCATAACTAATAAAAGTATATATTTTTTAATTTATACAAGCTTTATAAATTGTGTAGCATGGAGGGTCTACAACTGCATTTTACAGACAATAAAGCTGAACTTGAGCAAGTAAAAAGTAATATGATGCAGGCGCAGACTGGCCATCAGGAAGTTCAAGAATTTTCCCGGTGGGCCGGTCTTGTGAGGGCCAGTCTTTTTTTCCCAACACTGGTATTATACAGCCTATACAGATATTAAAAAGGTCATCTTAGCTGCAGCGACATGGCTGGTGCAATCCGTAATAACAGGTAGCAGTTGCCATCACAACTGAAACTGGAGTATCCAGCACTCGGGCAGTTAGAATCTAGCACTCGTTAAAACTATGTAAAACATAGATAGAAAGAGAAAACCCATGACCGGCGGTGCAGAGAAGGTGCACCCAAAAAAAAAGAGGTGCTAAAATAACATTTATTTAAGCAGTCTGCGGGTGATGATGAGGACAGTGGTGAAGAGGCAGAAACATCAAAGATGAGTGAGCAAGGAGCAGGTGCTTTGTCATGTTACATGTTATGTGCTGTGAATGAGCAAAATGAACTAACTAAAGAACAAAATGTGTTTGTTAACCTCTGGGTTTCAATGCTAAGTCCCGCTGCAGGTTTGACCATTTCTAAGGTTTAGCTAGTCAGACTCAGTTTATAAACTTTTAAAGACGTTTATGCTACATTTCTCTATAGTGTTAAAAAAAGGTCATCAACTTCGATCGTAAATGGGTAAAACAAACGTAAATTTGATCATTTTCTTCAAGACTACTCATTAATTATTTTTCATATTATAGCCTATAAGGCATATAGCCTAATATTTGATAGCCAGCCCAGCAATACAAATGATTTGTTAAATACTTTACAGGTGAACGTGGCTCTGAACAAGAAAGGGAAAGGATGGAGGAAGAGGGAGCAGGAACCAGCACAGATCCAATTAGAGGTGCACTATTGAATGTTATTGTGTGACTGTTAAGTGAATTAGAGCGCAATACATCATTCATATGATCATGTTGCACTACTTCATTCAAGTTATTTATTATTGCATTACAAGAAATAGAATGAATGGCAAGCATGTTGCATAATATACCACATATGTATTTGCCTATGTCAAGGTTGGATTATTCATCATGAATTTAATGAATACAACAGTATTTGATGCTCATGTCAGACAGTCCAAATAATGTCTGTTTTATGCATTTTTAACAAACATACGAACCTGAGTCAGACAGGGAAAGTTTTGAGAAAGTCTTTGCAGGGACCTCTATAGAGACAGGTATGTGTGACGATTATGTAGTGTGAATATAGTGTGCTCCTGTGGATATAGTCTGCTAGTTGTAATTCAGTACTGTGTTAAAACACTGTTGACTGTTTTGCAATATTTTAAATAATTCTGATATAAAAGCAGCCTATTAAGTCAAAGTAGGTGTCAAGTGACCATTACATTAATTCAACTTTGAATTTTTGCTTTCTATACACATAAACATGGGGAGATAAACCTTGGAAAATTTGTTTCATCGTTTTACATATTAGCCTAACACAAACGATACAAATTAAAAGATAGTGTTTTTATAAATGAATGATTCGTTGATTGACAAACATGTTGTGTCCAAATCAGTGTATCAAATTGGGGCCACTTGACAGCAAATTCCCGGGCTGCTTTTTGTTGCCAGTCCGCCCCCTGGTATGATGTGATCCTGGAGGCAGCCTAGGATTTGACTTTCTACTTAATTCAATTTTCAATTTTATTTATATAGTGCCAATTCATAACAGAAGTTATCTCATTGCACTCTTCCTATAGAGCAGGTCTAGACCGTGCTCTTTATAATATTATTTACAGAGACCCAACAAATCCCACCATGAGCAAGCACTTGGTGACAGTGGCAAGGAAAAACGTCCTTTTAAGAGGCAGAAACCAGAGGGAGGGATTTTTGAGAGAGAGGCAGAGAGAGAGGTTTTGAGAGAGAGGTTTAGAGAGAGAGAGAGAGAGAGAGAGAGAGAGAGAGAGAGAGAGAGAGAGAGAGAGAGAGAAAGAAGGGGGGGCACAATGCAAATACCACCTAGAATTTTGAAATAGTAATAATGTAATGGTAGTGGTAATATTAATATTAATAAATTAATAATAATAGGAATGACAGTCATAGGAATAATAATGACACTAATAGTAACAGAGCCAATAACAACAACTGTAGCAGTTGTCGAGCAGGAACACAGGGGCAGCAGGTGGCCCACAACCACAGATCCAGTCTCTGCAGCTCTGGAGGCAGAAATACCTGCTGAAAGTGACAGAAGGAGAGAGGAGAGAAACGAGAAACCACAAAAGATCGGGAGTGAGAAGATGTCGAGTTAGTAACATGCAGTAATGGGATAAAAATGCATACAGACAGAGAGGGAGAGGAGAAGAGAGGAAAGAGGTGCATCATGGGAAGTCCCCCGACAGTCTATCATCGTTGTCTAATAAAAACCATATATGTTAATGTTTACAGCTGCATGCCTCTTTATAGTCTGATAAATATCTATAACCTCTCAAGCTCATAGAACCCTTTCAGAACCTGTTGGATTGTCTTCAAAATGCATCATCAACAAGCAAGACCGCTTATCTGAAAAGTCAACATTTTGGAGATATGTGGCTTTCATCTGACACCAGAGCTGCATAACTTACAATCACACTGCTTCCATTAGAGTAGTTACCCACCAAAAACTCCTTAGTGACGGTGTCTGCCCACCAACCACTGAAATTAATAAAATCAAGAGTTAAAAAAAGAGGAGTTATACATACAAACATAAACAAAATTACCACCGCTGAAATAGCACAACAATATAGAAAACACTACAGCCAATTCTATTTGTTATAGTGTACCGCACTCCTGGTCCTTATTCTGAATTTTTATCTGAATTCTCAGAGTTTTTTATCAAGTTTAGTCCTTAAAACAGATAAAGTAATTATTGTAGGTGATTTCAATATTCATGTGGATGTTGAAAATGATAGCCTTAGTACTGCGTTTATGTCATTATTAGATTTGATTGGCTTTTGTCAGAGTGTACATAAAGGCACTCACTGTTTTAACCACACCCTCAACCTTGTTCTGGTATATGGCATTGAAATTGAACATTTAATAGTCTTTCCACAGAATCCTTCATTATCGGACCATTATTTAATAACTTTTGAACTCCTATTACTGGACTACACGCCATTAGGCAAATACTCCTACACTAGATGTCTATCTAATAGTGCTGTAGCTAAATTTAAGGAAGTCATTCCATCTGAATTTAATTTAATGCTATGTCTCACTATAACAGAGGACTCCTATGCTAAGTTCAGTCCCTCCCAAATTGCATCCCTTAGTGCTGCATTCGAAAGCAATGACCATCACATCCTATTACAGAGATTGGAACATTTAACACACATTAAATGAACCACACTAAGCTCACGCAATTTTCTGG
The DNA here is from genome assembly GCA_027580175.1 of Siniperca scherzeri. Lineage (NCBI taxonomy): Eukaryota > Metazoa > Chordata > Actinopteri > Centrarchiformes > Sinipercidae > Siniperca > Siniperca scherzeri. The sequence continues at coordinate 549,013 of CM050850.1, read as the reverse complement.
TGTTAAACTCTGACAAAACTGAAGTTATTGTACTTGGCCCCAAAAACCTCAGAGACACGTTATCTAAAGATATGGTTACTCTAGATGGCATTGCCCTGGCCTCCAGCACCACCGTAAGGAATCTTGGAGTTATCTTTGATCGGGATATGTCTTTTAACCCCCACACAAAACAAACTTCAAGGACTGTCTTTTTTCACCTACATAACATTGCAAAAAACAGGCACACCTTGTCTCAAAATTATGCAGAAAAACTAGTCCATGAATTTGTTACTTCTAGGCTGGATTATTGCATTTCTTTATTATCAGGCTGCCCCAATAAGTCCCTTAAGACTCTCCAGTTGATCCAGAATGCTGCAGCACATGTACTGACAAGAACTAGGAACAGAGATCATATTTCTCCAATATTAGCTTCTCTGCACTGGCTCCCTGTAAAATCCAGAATAGAATTTAAAATCCTTCTCCTCACCTACAAAGCTATTAATGGTCAGGCACCATCGTATCTTAAAGAGCTCATAATACCTTACTACCTGACTAGAACAATGCGCTCCCAGGATGAAGGGTTACTTGTGGTTCCTAGAGTCTCCAAAAGTAGAATGGGGGCCAGAGCCTTCAATTATCAAGCTCCTCTCCTATGGAATCAGGTCCCAGTTTGGGTTCAGGAGGCAGACACCATCTCCACATTTAAGAGTAGGCTTAAGACTTTCCTCTTAGATAAAGCTTATAGTTATTTCTCTCTCTCTCTCTCTTTCTCAACCCAACCGGCAGCAGCGGATGGCCTTCCCGAGGTTTCTGCCTCTTAAAGGAAGTTTTTCCTTGCCACTGTCGCCAAGTGATTGCTCATGGTGGGATTTGTTGGGTCTCTGTAAATAATATTATTAAGGGTATGGTCTAGACCTGCTCTATAGGAAAAGTGCAATGAGATAACTTCTGTTATGATTTATATATAAATAATATAAATAAAATTTAATTGAATTGAACCAAATTTGTCGGCTGCATATCCAAAATGCTAATTTCTGAACAATTGTTGTGTGTTCAGAAATGCTCTTATGCATACCTCGGTTGTAACGAGTGGTTATTTGAGTTACTGTTGCCTTTCACTCAGCTCGAACCAGTCTGGCCATTCTCCATTGACCTCTGCCATCAACAAGGCATTTTCGCCCGGAGAACTGCCGCTCACTGGATATATTTTCTTTTTCGGACCATTCTCTGTAAACCCTAGAAATGGTTGTGCGTGAAAATCCCAGAATATCAGCAGTTTCTGAAATATTCAAACCATCCCGTCTGGCACCAACAACCATGCCACATTCAAAATCGCTTAAATCACCTTTTTTTTCACCTTTCACCCCATTCTGATGCTCAGTTTGAACTTCAGCAAATCTTCTTGACCATGTCTACATGCCTAAATACACTGTGTTGCTGCCATGTGATTGGTTGATTAGATATTTTCGTTAACAAGCAGTTGAATAGGTGTACCTAATAAAGTGGCTGTGTGTGTGTGTGTGTGTGTGTGTGTGTGTGTACATTTATAGGGCTTTGAGTCTCCCAACTCTGGATGGAGGGAGGGGCAGAGACTGATAAACATGGGAGGGAAAACAGGAGAATGAAAAACAAGAGGAGGGAAAGAAGAAAGAGAGACAAGCAGAGAGCTGGGAGATGAAGGCAGAGTTTCTCTTCCAAGTTTGACTGGAGGCGATACAGCAAACCGTAATTAATTACCACAGACAGGTACGTATTAAAAACAATATTCCATCTCACCGAAGCCTTGGAGGTCTTTGCGCCAATAAAAGGAGGTATTCATCAGATGAGGCCCTGTCCAAGTAAAGCTTAATGAAAGGGGACGCTGCCTTGTGTGGTTAATTTATATCAAAATCCCTGCATTAACTGGGAGGCTGTAAAAAGTCCCAATTAGCCATCTGCGATTGTCTGGAGGAGGTTTGATGTATGGGCCTATCAATACAGCACAACTGCAGCCTGGGCTGTAATATCAAACTGTAACTCAGGATGCACATGGCGAATAAGCACCCATTGACTCTGTGTGTGATTTTACAGACTGTTAGGGAGAGGCATTTCAATATAGGCACAGCCTCAGAAGAGCGGTGGACATAAAGCGACAGATGACTCAGGCACAGAGTCTGCGTTTATCTGCTGTAAAGTTCGACATGGATGCTTGGAGCTTTTATCGTCTGGTTGTCAACTGGTTTACAGCTAACCTGTTGAGGTTAAAGGAAAAACATCCAGCAGTTTCAAAGCGTTGCATCCCTATGGAGGAGAATCAGGTGGTTTATTATACAGCTCTAAAACTGCTCAACTATCTACAAAAGTTGGTTTAAAAGCCTCCCGTTAACCCAGAGCAACACTTATACTCCGTGTAAAGGAAATTCAGAGATTTGTTTCTAAACACATTATAAATGTTAGAAATGTCATGGCTCGATGACATACTGGAGCCACTGAGCATGAGCCCCCCCCCTAACACTATAATAACTAGAGCGCATTCGCATCAGTGGTTCGCCCACTTAATCGAGGGTTACTGACATTGCCATTAGTTACTACAGCCTACAGGTTGCTAGCTAGCTATGCCTACGTCCCACAAATGCATATTCCCTGGATGTGAGAATTTACAAAACAGCTGTTATTTCGACATTCGAATATTTTTTTTCCATTTCAATTCAATTCAATTGTATTTATATAGCACCAATTCATAACAGAAGTTATGTTATTGCACTTTTCCTATAGAGCAGGTCTAGACCGTGCTCTTTATAATATTATTTACAGAGACCCAACAAATCCCACCATGAGCAATCACTTGGCGACAGTGGCAAGGAAAAACTTCCTTTAAGAGGCAGAAACCTCGGGCAGGCCATCCGCTGCTGCCGGTTGGGTTGAGAAAGAGAGAGAGAGAGAGAGAGAAATAACTATTCATTCAGTGTCAGCTGTCAGCACCAGAAAGTTTTCGATACTTGGTGCCACGGACCAAAAAAGCATTCAGGTTCAGTAACCTCTTGTTGGGGGAGAGAGAAACAAACAGTAGCCTTGAGAGCTAGATGGGAGAGGGAGGAGTGGGAAGGATGGCAAATCTTGTCATCAAGTCTTGAGTTTTGTTCCCATTTCTCCAATTACCAGGAAAAAAAGAAAAGGGGAGAGAGAGCCTGAGAAAGAGTGAGAATAGATAGAGCGCAGCATTCCAGAGGTATTAGCTTCAGGCAGTTCGGCCTGTGAGTCAGCAGTGGAAACAAAGGGCCCAGAAAACACTGTCATTTGACCTGCACACACACACACCGACGCAGACGATACTACACATCACACACATACCGTAAAGCATACACTGATCTGTAAACACTCCACTGCAAATATTATGTATGCATACACACACTCATACACATACTGAAGCAGTTGTCCATATAGTCCCAGGTTAATTTGGTGGCAGCTCCCCTTCATCATCATCACACAGATGGCCACGAGAGAACTTAATTCTTCCTCTATTGACTCAGTTTGCGTCGCCAGTCCCTGCTGTAATGACTGATCCATCACCAAACCTACAGGAGGCTCAGGATGAGCGAGGTTCACACTCTATGAGAGAGAGTACAGGAGGAGAGAGAGGACAATGTAAATCTTAAACAAGGGGAAGGAGTGTTGATGCATTTAAATGCACCTGCATAAACATCCCCAGTCTATATTTAGTATGAATGTATTCCACACTGTTATATTTTGCATATATTAATATTTTTGCATGAATTCTTTTAATTCCTCACCTTTCTCAAAAAATATCATCTTGTGTTTCAATGGGCTCTGTTACTATTGACACTTCTGGTGCTTTTTTTATTTATACAGAACAACATTTATATTGAAACTGAACAAAAAGCAATGTGCTCAAAGAAACATTTGAGAGATGTGCAGCTAAAGAAAAGGGTAAATGTATGTCTAAAAAAGAATTATACATTTTTATCTAAGAAACACCCTCTAATTTTGTCTACTCTAATCGAATGTATATAATATGTACTAATCTAATGTATGTAATGATAGTTCAGCATTAAATTTAATTCTTGACCCTTAGAATTAGTTTAATGAAATAATCACTCACTCAAAACCCAATCTTAATCTCGGGTACTAGTGTGCATGTAGATGCATGTCGTGACTGTCCACACCAATTGTAAGTCATATATAAGCTTGTTGCTCAGGGCTTTATGACTACAGGGACTATGATTGAATTAGATTGGATTCGATTAGTATGACCAAATAATCTTATCAGTGATGAAGAATGTAAGTTTGCTCAGTACTGATACTGAGCAACTTCAATCCACTGATGAAGACTGTGAGCTGTGACTGAAAGCTCTGGAAAAAAACAGTAAGTGGTCCTGGTAAATGGACCTTGTTAAGATTATTTGGTCATACTAATCGAATCGATCGATTCAATCTAATTCAATGCCAGGGAGGCCTGTCTCACTGCTTAACTCTGACAAGTCCGGACTTCTCAAGCCAATTCCTGCCTATATGATGGACGCTGTCCAGGTAACAGTTGGACAATTCCACTTTTCCTTGCAGACTTCCCCCTTCCCTCCCGCCATCACTTCTTTTCTTCCTCTTTTCCTTAAAGATGCCTGCAAGATGAAAGGCTGTGGCCCTCGCCCTCGCCTTATCACTGTCTTTAGAGCTTGTGAAAACTTGGCGGCACCTCCGCTTTTTAGAGAGAGAGAAAGAGAGAAGAGAAATAGCGTTGGGGATTATAGTTCTGAGGACAAACCTGGCTATTCACACTTGGCATTAGCAAGACAGCCCGGGTACAAGAAGGATATTTTTTATTCCCTTCAATTTAACTTTAATTACTCAAATCTCGGCGAGGGCACACAAGAAAAGCCCAGGCATTTGTGTCTGGGAGATTAGCAGACTGCCCTGCCAAGTCCTCGCCGGCGCTGCATCGTTAGATAGAATTCAAATTCAAATCCAGGCTAAAGACAGTGCAGCTGTCACCCCCCTGGCCTGAAAACCCCCTGGATCAGGAACGAGCTGTCCTCCCTCCTCCCTGCTTTCCCCAGGAGAAACCTAATCCTGCCTCCTTCTCTTCCTCTCTTCCCATCGCTCTGTCGCTCACTCTCTCTCTCATGACTGTGACAGCTAAAATAAAGCCATTAAAGCCTCCCTGAAATAATTAGTAATTAAAAATAAAAAAGTGGGGTTTTTTGTATTTCTTTGGCATATTACCTCAGGCTGGGAGTAGAGGATGGCGTTTGCAGGTGTCAGGGGTGATGCGTATTTCACAAGTCCTCAAATCTTTTTTGAAGTGTGGTTAAAGGAGAGATTTCTTCATGGGCTTTCCTCTCTTTGGGAAGTTTGACGACGTGCCTAAATTCTGCTTCTTGCTGACGTGTGATACAGCGAGTCTTCGCTGGGTACTTTTAATCTTGTCAGCGAAGGACTCAACGGGAGAGCGTCTCACACGACAGCGAAATCCCCACTAGTTGTTCGCCTTTCACCCGCAATTGACTTTGCGAACACCTGCAATGTCTTTGATAAGTAGCTCGTCTTATCTCCTTTGGGAGAGCAGACCCCATTATTGCGGGTTCGAGGGCAGATACCCCCGTTGTGCATGCGGGCCACAAATGATAATCCATGCTGCCACACCACTGAAATCCCGGTAAAGTGATCCTAAATTGACAAAACCCCTGGATCTTCTGGACTAGGTTAAGCCTCATCTATTAGTGCTACAGTAGCTTGGGATAAGGGTTCGTCAGTCTTGTGCCACTCCTGAGAATGTCATCAGCAATGCCGTCTTTTTGGTTATCTTCTATTAATCCCCGCAGACACAGCAATGCAAGACGGACAAAGAGTTCTCCCTCCCTTTAAAGTTTTAGGTAATTTCTTCATAAAGTCATGTGGTTGGGTCTGTGAAAACACTGCATCAAGCCATAATATCAGAGCAGACGGCATTAAGCTTGCGCGCAGAGTGCTGCAACTGGTTATTTCACTGGCCCAGTCCATGAGAACAGTAATTGATTGGCGTGATGGAATTAAGGGGAGACTTGCCGTGCTGAAGAGAGAGCTGGCACGGGCCTAATACATTAAATATCTGGCATGGCTCAGCCAGCCCGGCATCTGATTATGATTTCAAAGGACTCGGACCTGGACTTGATTAAAAACCACGTAGCCCAGATGAAGGGCCTGCGAGGCCCCCAAAGGCATCCATAGAGATGCCAGTAAGGGGAGCAACAGTCACTAACAGCCGCACTGGATGAAGTCATGGCACGCCAAAACACAAATTACAGGTCCATTTAAGGGGGCTTGTTTCAACCAGCCAATCAAATTTTGTCTAGGAGGATGTAGGTAGGCTAGGGTTGTATACCTTTCTCGCAGAGGTACACCTCTTCTGCAAGAACTCATATGAAATTACGACAAATGAAACTGTGGAAAACAGAGGGAGGAAGAGGCAAAAAACTCCTGGAGGAGTTTGCTTGCTGCCTTCCTTACTGAGTTCTAACAAGCCGCAAGAGCCAAGTTAATAACCCCTATTCCCCCTCTCTTCCATCCTTCCATCCCGCTTTCCCATCATCCCTCCTCATACCCCTCCCTCATCGCCCTCTCATCCTGTCTCCCAGTCTGCTTTGGCCTAAGGGAGGGGATAGCGATTAATATCTGCCTAACTTGTTACCTAATTCATTATGGAATAGCAGTTAATTTGATTTGATATTATTTTAATAAAATTCTGTAATATATTAGATTGTTTCAGGCTATCAAAATCATTTTCCAATTATTACGGTTACTCAAGCAAGTCCAGCTTTTTCCCCCCTTTGTGGCGAACAGCAGTTGGTCTGACTGTGAATACATTAGCTGCTACAACTCCATCACGCTTATTTTAGGGCTGTATGCATGATTACACCCCAAATGTTATTAGTACTATAGATCCACACATCCAATAGATCGGAGTGTGACTGGTTCAGCAAGGTGTCTTAAATTTGTTTGAGTGAGCCCTCACAAGGAGGAATGGATAAAATAAATCCAGAGAGATCTGATTTCTTTCTGTGCTAACGGCCGCACACTAGTGTTTTGGCTCTCCGTTAATTAGTAACATGCTTCAGCAACCCTGCCCTTTCTGAGGCATCAAGGCACAGTGGGCTTCAGCTCAGACGGTCATGATCCCCCACCCCCTCTCTGTACACACACATGCACACCTCGCTGGCCTTTTAAAACTATCGTAGAACATAGAGAAACTGACTTGCCATCAATTCTCTGCCCACAGCTTCAAGGAGAGGGTTTTAATGGGGAACAACACCTTATAAATCGCAGCATGATGGTCTGCTGTTTGTAAGCTTTCATTTCCAGCACCTATGACCTCACTCGTTCCTCCTACAGGCTCAAAATGTGTCCTCACTTCAATCTGTAGCTACTGTACATCCTAAGGATATAGTTTGTGGTGCACAGGCACAAATAAAAGTCAAATATAACACTACTGGAATGATAACATTTTTTATAACAATTCCATTGTAAAATATTTAAAAGATGCTGGTTAGGTCTTAGGTATGGGGGAGTAAAACAGTGATCCCAGCCTATCATACTTAGAGTGATCCCTTTGGCTTTTAATGTGCTAAAATTATGAACGATTTCTAATCCAATGGACCCAAGCATGGTCTCAGTTTGTCCCTTTTGATTTCATAAAAGTGGAAGTCTAAACGGTGTGCAAAGAAGAGTACAGTTCTCATTTCTCTCAACATGATTCAGACAGTCACACAAGTTTGACTGATACAACAGGCCTTTCACTGTCGTCATTCATATTGTGCATGCCTTCACATAATGAGTTTCACTCCCTCAAGGGAAAAGGTACTGTATATGCTACTTCAGTATCAGTTCACTCTTATGTAAGGATGAAAAAAGGTTCTCTCGTTATTTGTGTGGTTGCTAACCACCTGTTTAACCCACTGACTTGATTTAAGGAAGAGGGCTTTTTATATCCTCTATTCAGTATGTCAAAGATTACACAAAGCTGCCACTACAAAGTGCAATTTATGTCCACTTGCAGATAATTTCCTTGTACAGTCAATGGTGGAACATTTCCAAAGCTGTCCACCTCTTGGAGAAATGACCCCACATCTATAATTACTGGCCACACACTCAATTACACACAGCTGTAACAGCGGAGCCAGGTTGACATTGATGGCTTTTATTTGACCACAGACAGGTTTTCTGTCTCACCGCCTTGTCCAGCGGCTCTGATGTCTGTGCCAAGGGCTGCCCCAGGGCACTCACTTAAGGCCCAGCCCAGTGTCATGAGTTCTACCTCTCTGAAGCTCATAGTTTAGCTTTGACAAGCTGTTGATACCTTCCCAAAGACATACCGATCTCTTGCCAATGTATGCAAACCGCTCTTGCCTTGAGACTTTGCTTTTTTTCCATAACATGACAATGGAGTTCACTTTTTTAACGCCCTACTTTTTATCTCTTATTACATTCACATAACCGCCCCCTTCTTTTTTCTCCCTACAGTCAAAACATTATCATGATTTATAGAAGAGTCTATTTTGTTTTCCGTTCCAAGACACTCAAATCAAAGTACCATTGCAGTACTTTATCTTGGTTTATTGGAAGCCACTGCATACTCCCCTCCTGGTCAGTTAAATGTATTTAAGTGTATATTTAGATAAAAATAGTCTCCGAGCCGCAGAGTTCATTGTTTTCCGTGTCAGTGATGAATCTCTCTTTTTTGATAGTTACTCACAGGGAGAAGAAAAATGCCGGCCTGGCTGCACTGTTATTTCCTCTGGAGAAGAAAAAAAAGAAGGCACTCACAGTAAGAAAAAGGGACCAACTCAAAAGAATCTGATTACTCTACCTTGCTTTGAAAGTATACCAGCTGCAGCACATTCACCATTGTGGTTTGACATTTAATTAACATGTCAAAAAATATTTTGGTCATTATTTCAAGTTTTCCCCCTGGGATATTTGCCCACAAGCCTGTAACGTTCCCAACAATTACTGCCACTCCATTCTCTTCTCCACTGGCTGTGAGGACACAAGGAGAGGTCACTGGAAAACTTGTCTTGCAGACTTGAAGCGCATTGTAAAACAAACCGTTCAAGGGGTTTATATGCAAAGCGAGGTGACAACAAGGCATGTTTATGTTGACTTGGCAAGCGTTTCAGAGTAGCACACGAGCTCTGCTTTCCCCCTCACTCCCCTGCTCACCCAACTCAGCAATCTCAATGAGCCTCCATGTTCTCTAGCAGTCAGAGGAAGGGAGAAAAAACACTATACACAGAAAACATGAAAAACCACCTTTGTCTAAATCAGGTAACAATACCTTGCTGTCTGTCAGGCAGACACAAAAGCCTTTAAGATGCACCCTGCTGTTTCTAAGATTCTCAGAGAAAGGATCTGTACGGGAAGATGACGTCGTATGATTTATGCCGTGAGGACACAGTATAATAGAACAATGGCCAGAGTCCTTCTATAGAATAAAGAGGGCTGCAGGAGAGCCGCTGAACGGCGAGATGGCTGTCACTTATTGCAGGTAATATGAATGGAGAGAGACCAAATTTGATTTCCAGGGTACAATACCTTTGTGAGGTGTTTGTTGGTCATCACTCACAAATCAACACAGCCTTGATTAAGGGCCACACACCTCATAGGCAAGGAAAGGGATACATATTTTGCATGGCTACATGTTGTAACACTGATTCTTGTTCATTCCCACATACTTTATTATGTATGATGTAGCAAACAGAAAGTGGATATGATATTTGTTGTTGTCTTTTTTATGATGTTTACAGTGGAAACCACATGATTTCAGATGAAGAAGACAAGCCTAACCTGAAACGACACATATTCAACAAACACACACGCTCACACAAAACACCCAGGGGAGCGGGGGTGTTGTTTTCAAATTCAGCCCACTTTGGTCACCACAACTTTTGAGTTTAACCTCCATCTGACTTCGACACACGTCTTTTTAACTGCTCTCTACCGAGGCGACCAGGGGCACTGTGTGTGCTTCCTTGCACCCCCACGCATTAAAACGTTCCCTCTTATGTTCTGGAAGATTGAAAGTGTCCAGCGTTTTATTCAAATGACATGCTGCCTCACCGGGTGCCTCTTTTCTCTCTCCTCTATCCCCCCCCCCTCCTTCACATTATTTTTGAAGACAACTGCAGGCTAGAGGATAAGAATCCTGGTTGCGGTGCTTGCCGGCACTTCCTCCTCTGCCCTGATTTGAATAAAGAGCTTTGAAATTAAGTGGACAGGCCCCGTCAGAAAAGCAGCGGTGCGCCTTTAAGAAAGCCACCGAGCCCGGGTAAATTATTTTGATTGACGGTACCAGGACATTTTTTGTGAGCTGGCTGATTTAATTGCGAGTGCCAGGAGGCATCTTCAGGGGCCAGGTACCGGCATACCCGTTTGATCTCCTCAAGCCGTCTCCCGGTGGTACCGGCTACCCGGGCACCGAGGGCCAGAGGGCAGACGAACAAAGGCAACGATGTGTCTGTGAGCCTCTCTCCCCCTCGCCTCTTCTGAAATAGAAAAAAAAAAAACAAAGCTGTGGAATGGGCAGCCAAAAGTGTGAAAATGGATTTCCAAGCTCATTTGATGTTAAGTCTTTAGTGTCAAGAGTGGTATATTCATTGATAAAGAGAAGGGGGGGGGCATGAGAGTAAAGGCAAAGAGAGCAAGAGCATCTTCTGACAAACAGCCTTTTTTATTTTCTGGATGGAGGAGAGGTGTGGACTGGGTTTCAAACAGGAGGGAGGATTAGGGAGATGGGGCTTAATGAGAAAAGGATCCCTAGTCAATGGACAGGCCCTGTCAAAAAGAAGCCAATACTCACTCCCAAAAGCAAAGCAGAGCTCCAGCCAGCAAACACACATAAATGTACACACACCTCCAGACCCAACAGTTTTCCTTAAATCCCATCAACCAAAGCCCAACACTACCCTAGATAACCTATACTACTATCTCCACCAGCTGTTTGTCTCGCACTCGCTCTCTCTCAGCAGAGTAAACCAGCTAGCCGGTTGTTCTGATCAGTCCCAGTATTCGATATGAACAGAGCAATGTAGTGCGGCTGTAGCGCTCACATCAAGCTTTGGGTCCAGACGCCTCTGGTCTCAAACTCAATCCTGTTGTGGCTCGGTCTCTGCCACTACTACTCATTGGCTGATTTATTGCGACTCATAAGATCTACTCATTTACATACATATAACATTAGCTCAGCCATATTTTTGCCATCTGTTGTATACCAAAACAATGCTGAATTACAATTACAAAGTATTCAGCATAGACTACTAGCTAAATGGCCCTAAGGTGTTTTTGATCTCGCCCAGCCATGGTTCAAAGTGTATGTGCTTCATAGTACCACTTTAAAGGTACCCTTTGTAAGGGTTTAAATATATACTCCATAATAAACTTTCGTCGTAACACATCCTGTCTTTATGAAAAAGGATTCTCTGCGCACACTGATTGATTTGAAGTCTTTAATTTTGCAAATGTTGCAACACTACTGTGTCTTCATCCGAGTCAAAATGGAAAAAGGCATGAGGCAAACCACATACATAGTCAGCCTTGAACAGGTGTTCAATTGTCATTGGATAATTGGTTGAACAGGACTAAAACCACATCAGAATCTAAAGAACACAGACACAACTTGATGTTACAAAGATAAAAGTGCTGCATCCATCAAGTGCAACCAATTAGGGGAAACATGACGAATTCAGTTCTTCATTTAGGCCAAAGGGCTCCACTCTGTTAAGAGTCCAATATGCCTCTCAGTGAGTTGAAAATGTCTCCACCTCTAGTAGAGGGTGAAATGTTTGTCTGAAATGATGTCTATCCTATAATTGTTGCGACGTTTCACTACCAAAACTACCAAAACCAAAATGTCAACCTCATGGTGGCACTAGAGGAAAAGTTCATGAATCATCAGGAGGAAGTCAGCAGGATCCATTGCCTTGTGACCATGAATGTTTGTACAAAAGCAGATAGTAATTTTGCGGTTTGTTTCTGGGCTGTTTCTTTGAGTGCCCAGCTGCTTGTTCCAGGGAATGGATGTAACTGCTGGTGTATGAGCACTTGCACTCTGCATGCTTTATTGAATGGTGATGCTTCAGGTGATAAACTTAGTTTGTGCTATTTCCCATCTTTGTTGGCACAGGTTTTGGCAGAGTTAACAACATACATACATACGTCTTTTTGTGTCAGAGTTTAAGAAGCCTTGCTCTATTTGGGATTGTTTCACCCACTTCCTGGCCAAATGATGCTTTGAGACCATGTAACTTTTGAAAGAAGTAAAAGTCTTCCTCTTGTAAAAGAAAAGTTACATTCATAAGCAATAAAACAAACTCTTGCTCAGTTCAATTCTTTCAGGCCTTTTGTTGCTACAGCCTAGCTTGGTCTCGTATGACCAGTAGCTTATGGTGGCTAATGTTAGCAAATTTTAGATTATTGTTGCCGTGTAACTGACATTACTGAGTCAGTTAACCGATTTAATAACTATTCTCTAGTTTTGCTACTGTTACACGTTTTAGCATTTACCTTTATGCTGTAATGCCACAGTGGCCGCTGTTCAACAAAAGTTACATAGGCTCACCTTAAATAGATCACCACACGACTGTTGAGCTGTCATTTTCTGTGCCAAGTTTCCTCCAAGTGCCAAGAGGGAGTGCTTGTCTCTTACGTCTATCTATATGATATTTAATAAAAAACAGTAGCATGTGATGTGCTTACCTAACGCAACCAAACCTGATGTGCCTATTTTTGGAAGTGGTCTGTCCATTTCTGGAGGACTGCCTGTTGTAATGCATGATCTAAGGACCTAAAAGCAGAACACAGCGAGGTGGAGAGCTGGATAGTAGTTTTAACAGTCTTTATTGTAACACAGTAAACAATCACTGGTCGATGAACGCTCTTCCAGAGCGGACGAGTCAGGCGTAGTTTGCTGGAGCCGGTAGTGAGGTTTGCCTACACGGTCCGTGGAGAACCAGCTGGGCTCAGGGGCGGAGATGGTGAGAGTGGGTTCTGGAGATGGCTCGTGCAGCATGGCAAGCAGAACAGGAAAGGCAGTTTGCAGAGATCGGAGAGGACAAGGTGGCTGCGATCACCGGCAGGTAGTAACTCTGCGGCAGAGACAGACAAGTTTACACGGGAGACAACAACAGTGAGCAACAAGAACTTTTTTTGGTCGGGTTTGGCGCCGTAGCAAAGGTACCGTACTGGTGTTTTGAGACGATCTGGTGCCGGTTACATGGTAGAGCCAGGTAGATATACTTTGGGAGTTCATTGGGTGATCCTCAGCAGGAGGGTAAACCAGAGCGCCCTGCCCAGGCCCGTACACACACATACATATACACACACACATGCACACCAAGAGACGGACAGAGGACTGACAAGGAACACAGGGAGGGGAGAGCAACACTAGAGTACACAAGGATAGGAGGAGAGATGTGGCTAACTATGACACTGCCATATAATTGGTAAGAAATATCTTCATCATCAATCAATCATTTTCCATCAGTGTTTATATGGTTTATATCACCCAGCCCTAATCATAATAATCATAATAATCATCCACATACACCAAAATAATTTGCTGTGCTGTGTTCAAGTGTTAATGTGTTCACTACCATCCCTGTGATTCAGAATGACATGAGTTTCATCCACCTACCTGGTATGACAAAGATGAAGGATCTCCACCTGTCCCTGTGCATTTTGGACACACATCCATGTATAGAGACACTGGCTTCTGTAAAATGATACTATTTATCATGTAAAATACACTATTTTCTCAGGATGGGAACCCCTGGATGGGCTCCTGGAAGTATGACATTTTGAGGGACAGATTTCTGATTTAGATGTAGATTTATGCATTGTCTTTAAAATGAATTCTTTGCAATGGTGTGCTTGTTAAAGGGCTTGTTTGTATTTGAAATCTCCCCCCACTCTCCTCTCCAACACCCTTTTCTCTCCCTCTATGAATCCACAGCCTTCCACTCCCACTTAATTGACTTTGCAGATAGAGGCTTCTCTAAACTGGGATAATAATGTCAAGTTAAACTCTCTAAACTTTGCATAGGGAAATCAAGTGCACATTGTAGACTAGAGGCAGGTACATGATACACAATGCAAACTATATCCTCTGCAGGCCAAACTGTGTGTTTTTTGTGAATATTGCATATAAATGGCTGTGGGGTGGTGGAAACACTCGAATGAACATCAATTATTGCAATTAACAAACACTTTTAAAACATCTGCCATATACCATGCAATTAAAATTAAAGGGGCACTTCAGTGATTTCTCCAAATAAAGTGGTGGCTAATCTGGCTAAACTGTTGGTTTGTTGACATGTATAATAGTCTGACCACTTGAACTTATTTTGTCACGGTGTTCTGAGATCTCACCAACTACTTTAGTGAGTACAATATTACCATGACTGACAGAACAGATGGCAATAGCTACAAAAATGAAACCTAAGTTGTAATTAACTGTCCAAAAGTGATCAGTTAACACATAAAAGAAACTATGAACTGTTCGGTAAAGGTAAAAGTAAACTAAGAACCACACAGATTTTAAAGGTAGCACTTTCTCTTTAGTCCGAGGAACAGCGACACACATGTTGATCAGTTTAGCACAAGACAGTGCTTGGAGGAGACTGTCCCATGTTGGCCCCCATCAGCCCTGCTACCAAGCAGAACCACAGCAGTGTAGGTCAACACAGTTACTGTATACCCTGCTGTGAGGCCACAGTGGAAACGCATGTAATCCCATCCCAACTTGGCAAGGTTCAACTAAAGCAGGCTATACCAGGACTGCTGAAAAACAGATATAACCAGTTCACTGCTACAACATCAGCAGAGGGGCAAAGCTTCATCCATTAGTGAAATTTTAGCAGGTTTGTCTCCATATCCCTGCAGTGTGTTGATCATCCTCCCTGCCTGGATCTCATCAACAGTCTGCTGCCTAACCCACGCTGCTCGTCTAATTCCCAACAAGCTGATTTCCGTCCAAGATTATTTAACCGAGGACCTGCATTGTTTATTTTGTTATATAAGTCAATAATCTTTTTTCCCCTTCTCTATTCCCCAGATTTAGCTAATCTGCCTAATTACAAATTAGAATTCTCCACATAGAAGACCCACATTTCCAAATTAAGACCCAGGCTTCCAGCTGAATCAGCTGGTGTTGGCTGATGCTGCTCCAAAGGACCCAGTCAGACACACAGGAGCCTCCTCTTCTATACCTGCCATGTCTCCACAGCCCAGGACAATACTGCACCTGAAGAAGGAGGAGGAGACACAACTTTGTTTAATTTGACCCTCTGATGTCAGCCCTTGCAATCAGCCATCATGGAGGTTGGTTGGCTGGCTGGCTGTCATGTGGCATCTGCCTGACATGGTTATGATCGTTATATTCAGTAGGGGTCATGATCATTACCGTAAATACTGGTTTAACTGGTTGACTAGTTTAGAATAGTCCTATATTTTGAGCAAAAACTAAACTATCATGATCTCATTCACCACCTTGTGAGACATGAGACATTCAATATTTTTGGATCATTTTTTTTCATTTATACAACATCAAAAAATAAAGAAAAATGCCCCATCAAAATGTCCTAGAGCACAAAGTGCAAGGCTGGATTACCAACCAGTTAAGCAGGTAACTAAGGGTAATTATTTCTGTCCTTGTGCTGCTGCAACACCTGAATTTCCGCTCTGGGAATCAATAAAGGCTTATCTTACTTATCTTACATTACTTACTCTATCCGCCTTGTAGAAGAGGCCATGTGTCAAAATGTACATGGCGCATATTCCTAAATACATTTGCGTGTAACCAAATTACTTCAAACAGGGACTCAATACAGGCCCACAGCTTAGTTTGGCCTGTGCCCTAGTGGGTTAATTCAGCCTGTTACAGTGACATCTTTACATTGTTTGTTTAGTCCAACCAGCAATCCAAAACCCAAATTGGGTCAGCATTAAAATCAATAAATTGTATCAGTGATCAAAACACCAGAATTCCTATTCAAATAAAGCGCAAATACTTTGTAACTTTTGTTCTGTTAAGATGGCCAAAAGCACACGTTTAGTACAAACAACTGATTAAGTGCAGCACACTTCCAGTATTGTTGTAAGAGGGTATATTGTGTATATAGGGTATATAATTAATTTAGATAGCTGGATAGATAAGTTAAGACAATGTGTTTAGAAAAAAAATGATGATCAAAGAGGCCGTCCTGAGTTAGCATGTGTTACAGCACAAACAAGTTCTACTGTCTTTCTGCCCTCCAATCCAGAGTCGAGGGCAGCGGGGCAAGAAATAAACAGATTTTAAAAAGCAATCAACAGCCCCCCCAGCTGATTTGCATCTGATCCCCAGATCATGTTTTATTTATCAGTAATCACAACCAATCAGGGAAGAAATTAATCAATGAAGGCGCAAGGCAGGAGAGATATCCGCCATCTGGGGGTCGCACTGATCTCTCCACCCCCTGGCAGGCACACACACACACACGGACATGTACACATTCACATCCAAGGTCCAACACAGATGAATACACACACATATGCACATACACACATGGGCAGGGAGCATATATACAGACATGCAGTAAGAAAAGCACACACATATTCACACATGCGTGGACACAGACAGGGCTCAACAACGATGAGAACCAACATCATGCACGCACACACTGAAGTACCCTTTCCGCTGGCTTGTCATAGGCCCATATTTAGGTGACTGATATTTTTCTCTCCCCCTACCATTGAGCTCCAAACAAGTCCATATGGCCCGGATCAAAGGTGTTGCTGGGTGCATGCTTCTGCTTTATTGCCAGCCGCTGCTGTTAATTAGGAAACAAGATCACAGGCAGTATTAAAATCCAATTAAATTGATATGAACAGATTGCCAAGTGATGTTCGCTAATGTATAATTGAGCACCATGCAAATTTCTCTGGCTGCCTTTTGTTTTGCCATGTCTCTGCCTCTATCTCCCTGGCCCACAATGAGCAACCAGGCTTGAAACTTTTCCTCTTTCTGTCGTCACCGGCTGAGAGATAAACAAGTTAATGCCCTGAGATGGGGTATCGTTTTCATCAGTTGAAGTGATATCCTTCCCATCATGCACCACAGGGGCTGTGGAGGGTGGAAGGGATGGCAGTAGGGCACGTATCCCAGAACACTTTGCCTCTCTCAGAGGGCATCAATCTGGCCTGTCTGGACATGTACATTTGAAAAATGTATGTGTGTTGTGATAGCTACCTCAACTAGTTACTTCATATCGGAATAAGTTAAAATTTATGAAGGTCCTGCCTTTCAAAAGAAAATGTGATTTTCTTAATAAAAGATTTAGATTTTCTTTTAACTTAAAAATGGTTTCAAGTTACAATAAACATCATCCATATACGACTATACTGTAGTACAATGGTTGCCAACCTGGGAGTCGAGACCCTCACAAGGGGTCGCAAGATAAACCGGAGGGGTCACGGGTTACTGCAGTGCAGACTGACACTATAGAGAGCAAGTACCAGATATTAAAATGTGTCAGAAAGGTGAAAGACTTAACAGGCGACATGTTGTCCCTGGAAATGTTGATAACAATGATGAAGTGAAGTTATCCTGTCCGGTCTGAGTCCATCCTGCAGACTTGTTCCCTCCCCCGGATCCCAATCGACGAGTGCTGCCAGATGACAGAGCCCTGCAGAGACATAATGATAACCAGTTTGTTCATTCTGTGGCAGCTGATAATAACTGTTCATTTATTAGCTCTTATTTTAAATACAGAGTGTCTGGAATATTTGTTAAAAACTGGATGAGGCATTTTGTTATATTTGCAATGAAATTTGGCAGATACTAATTGTACCTATTCTAATGTGCTTGGTGGCTTGTGTTGATGTTGATTTTTCTCATGTATTTTAATGGAAGTTATTGTTCCATAAGGTACGTCACCTTAAATCAATGAAGTACAATTTAATGGCAATTCAGTCACATTACAGGCTAGGATGAGTTTCTTATATTATTTAAATTATGTTTTAAATTGCTTCATATATATTAAAGGAGGCAAAAAAGAACCAGACTCACACAGGCAAAAACAGTGAAACGTGGCAAAACACCAACTAAACTAGACTAAACAAAACAGGAGACATAAAGTGAGCAGACACATGTAGGTGGGGGGATAAAACAGTAACACTGTAAGGATATATTAGCTAAACGCGCAGTACAATGATAATTATAATGAGAAGTGTGCCAGTGTGAACAGATGAGTTTTGAGGTGGGATTTGAATGCTGTTGTGTTGTCAGACTGTTGAATGCATGGGGGCAGGGATTTCCAAAGCCTGGGAGCAGCGACACCAGACTCATTCAAAGATTTCAGGGCTAACCCCCAGATGTCCACTGACCCTAGAAACGCCCCTGGAGTGAACACAAATTATTCAAATGAAACAAGGGAAAAATCACTCTTTGGTTGAAATTATCATGTGGAAACGATGACGAGGGGTTTACAAGTAGACAGAGCTTTGTTTGAATAAGGTAATAAGGTAAGCTAAAAAGGTCGGAACAGTGACTGAAAATACTATTAGTGACTTGTACACAGCACTACCCCTCCCAAATCCCCAATAAACTTCAATTCAATTCAATTTTATTTATATAGCACCAATTCATAACAGTTATCTCATTGCACTTTTCCTATAGAGCAGGTCTAGACCGAACTCTTTATAATATTAATTACAGAGACCCAACAAATCTCACCATGAGCAAGCATTTGGCGACAGTGGCAAGGAAAAACTTCCTTTTAACAGGCAGAAACCTATTCTATATAGTAGAATAGTAATTATAGTGCTAATATTAATAAATTAGTAATAATAGGAATGACAGCTATAGGAAGAATAATGTCAGCATCAGTAACAGAGCCAGTAATAACAACTGTAGTAGCAGTTACACCTCTCTGGAGTCTAATCATAATTTCACTAGTATAAAATACTGTACATTGTCTGTGAATTATTTTTTGGCAAATTTAAGACATTTCTTTTTCCATGTATAGCACATATAACATAAATATGAACTATTCCATTATTTGGAGTACAACAACACTTTATGGTAATTTCTGTATTTTGTCACCTTCATCAAAAGTACGATCTTAGTTTGTGGCAAAGGGAAGGGTCACCATTTCAATATTTTTCTACATATTAGATTATAAGGTCAGAAGAATATATATATTTTTAAATGTTTAAAGGAAAAAAATGGTTGATTTTGCAATTATTATTAATATTTTTACACCTACAGCAGTGGGGTCTGTGGGACCCCAAACAATGATGAAGTAAAGCCAAATGTAAACAAAACACATGGGTTAATTTCAGGCGTAATACCAAGCAGTTGCCAATACCAAACATAAATCAAATTACAGGTAAGCGTAATATAGTACCCAGTAGAGGTTCTGACGAAGCAGAGGACAGACTCGAAGCACATAAAGGCAGCTCCAGCGCTACAGAGAAGAAAGTGAATTTCTTAAAGAACGTCTAACTTTTACACTGATCTCGTCAACCTCCTCTAACATGGCAGGTCAGTCAGGTTATGGGATTGGACACATTAGGGATTAAGGAATAAAAAGTGGATTATAAAGGCTCTCCCTGTCCCAGGATTTGCAATGTGACATATTCATACATGGAGATGTGACTGGTCAGACTGGTTAAGAAGGGAGGGATTTTTCTCTGAGCTTTAAGCCGGTCCAGCGTTGGACTGACAGGTTTTAACAATGGGGCTTAGTCCTACTGGAATGATGAGTGACATGAATGATGATCGGGTTGTCAGACTGTGTCGGCAAGTAAAGCTGTCACTTGCCCCTGCTTCCTGAATGACTATTTTTCATCTTTTGACATATTAGTTTTCAAATTGACTTCCCTGTTCCATGGGTCCTTGATGTAATCCAGGGGTTTTTGAGAAGGTTCTGGGGGCCATCCAGGTTCATGGGGATTTCGGAGACATCTAGGTATCATTATGCACGAGTGGAGGGAGGGACTTCCAAGAGCTTGAAGTTCGTCTATGGGATCTCAGGGGGTTTTGAAGATGTTTCTGGGACTTTCTGGTGTCTTTGAGAGTTTTCTAGGGATTTCACTGTAACTTAATTCACTAAGGCCACTAGAGGTCTTTAAGGGTGCTCTAGGAAACGATCCTAGGAGAAGGGTCCCATGAGTCTTAAAAGGGTACAAGGACTCACTGAGGTACTTGTGGATGTTTAGGGATCTACAATGGTTCTTGAAAGGGTTCCAGTAACCAATGAGGAGGGTCCTTGAGAGTTCTCCAGGGGGAACTTATTTCAGTAAGACCCTGAGGGGTCTTTGAAGGGCTTCCAAATATCCCAGGAGGAGGGTCCTGTGAGTCTTGAAACAGTTTCAGGACTTACTGATTTTGCAGGTCCTTGGGCAGGGTTCTAGAGAGAGTTTTCAGAAGCATCCAATAGTATTTGGGGTGGTTCCAGGGGCAATCAGGGCCTTCCAGGGGTTTCACTCTAATTTCATTCACTCCTTCCTGGTTCAGATCTCCCCAAAGCAGGCATGTGTGGCTTTATATGTCTGTTTGAAGGTCCTTGACATTTAAACCCAGTGTTTGCAGAGTCAGGAAGGTCTGCATCACCCATTCTGAGCCTCACCAATCAAAACCCCATATTATCAGTGATCAAATACCACAGGTTCTAACAGCTGAATGGGCCTAATCACGTATGTTGTCGACATACCATCTCACATACAAAATGAGAAATTAAAGGCTTGGATGTAAATGAAAATCAACAATCTCTCCATCAGATGCCACCATCGCCAGAGTCTCGGCTGCCGGCCAAGTCAAAACCTACTGGTAATGTCAGGATGCCGCCAAGTCACGCCAAACGTGGAATGGAGAGAAAAAGAGGGATGAGGAGAGAGGGAGGGATAAAGAGATGGATGATGAGAAGTGGGTGCAGCTGGTGCTTTTTGTCTCTCCAGCGCTTGGTCCTCAGAGCTTCAGATCCACTGGGAGGGCAGAGAAAGCCCCAGTAATGACATGCTAATGTGACTGTCAGGAAAGAAAAGTAGAGAGATCGGAAATTGCGCCAATTCTCTGCCGTAAATGGGCAACATTGCAAAAAGGAGGGGAAATACTCCCCGTCCTTTTTATATGAAAAGTGATAAAAGCCTCGATAAATCCCAATAAAAAGGGATTTGGAGATATGAGGCAAGCAGATAAGAGTGAAATGGTGGAGTAGGGATGCAGGTGGGGGAGGACGGATAAAGGTGTAATTTTGGTTGGAACGAGTGGAAGCATACAAGGCCTGCTGGGAAATCTGCGTGTGGAGTTGGATGGTTTTTGGCTTTGCATCCCAGTTTGACGACTACCTGTTTTGAACTCCCTTATAAAGTAGCCCAAAATGAAAGGCGAACAGGCGAGTGACAATCGTCTCCATCATCGAGGTATAGACTCATAAACGTGCACGTCTGACAGTCCAGCATAAAAGAATTCCAGTACCGTCTGAAGAGATTTCGAGTATATTTTTGCTTCAAACAATGTGTGAAGATGCCACATGTGGCATTTTTTTAACAACAGCAATTGATCACTATATTATTTCTGAGACATTTCTATTTTCTATTATCTATTAATGAAAGAGACATCACCAAGAAGACTCAGTCTTGACCGGCCTCTTAAACTACTTTTTTATTGAAGGATTTATAAGGAAATCAACTGCTTTTGACTCAAAAGAAGAACGAGCTGATCTTTCAAAGCAAAAAAAGAGGTCAAACTTTTGAAGGTACAAAGTCAGTATTTTCCAGCAAGTTTGTTCTGTTCACAGGAAGGAGAATGCATAGCAATGGATGATGGGAAATGTAGTCTTGTATGTCACAGAACTAGTTTGAGTGATGAGACTATGGTCTCACTTGTTCATTGAAATATTACCAATGTACCATTTTGACTTTGATATATTTAAACATGACACACATGAAACCTTTAATTATGGTTGTTATGGTTGTACATGAAGGTTGTAATAGCACAAGTCAGTGTGTCAACTGGCAGTCTACATTTTGGATGAATGTCCCCTGGGTGGCTCAAAGTACTCTGATTACATTACAGAGACCAAGCAATGTGTTGTCTGATGTTTATGAAAGTATCTTAGTGCTTTGCCAGTGATTTCTGAAGTGTTTACTAAGCCTTTTGGCATGTAAGTCCATCTACTTGTAAGAAAATCTGTATGTGTATGCACAAGAAAATGTTAGTAATTATAACTTTTGTAATGGATTTCTGTGGTACTTTTCCTTTGTAAGCAAAAGTCAGTAAGAAGTGATAATCTCTGGTCAGATTGATTGCAAGGAAAAATGTTCATGTGCAATGTCCCTTCTCTAAATCAACACTGGATCAAGAGTCCTTGTCAGTGTCTTCCCAAACCATCATGTGAACAAGTGACATGTTCAAGATAATTTCCACAGCAACACTCTCCTCTTCTTAAGAGCAGACAGCATCTCTCCACATCGGAGGTATGTACAGGCCTTTTGGATTACACCTCCATCACCATCTGATGACACCTTCTTTTTCTGTCCAGACTTTCTTTACAGAGACAACAGTCCCAGGTCCCTTCTGTCATGTGATAACGTGGTTGAACAGTATATAGACAGAATATCATAACTCCTGTCTCTGTTCAAAGATGGTCTCTGGCATCAGATGTGAATGTCCTCCTTGAGCATTCTCCTCTGAGAAGAGTGGTGTGTGACCAGTTCGCAGACAGCTGATGTCTGAGCCATCTCTATTCTCTGAATGAAGTCAGAGAGACGTTGTTAAAGAGCTTAAAGCTTAGATCCTCTTCACTAAATTACTTATTATATTACCACTGTACATAGTTAAGTACATTAGTATTTGAAACTGCAATATAAATAAATGTGTCCAAACAAAGCTGTGTCCTAATAGTAATACAACAACAAGCCTGCTATACATCTACATCTGCACAATACAGCTAATTTCTCTTGTACAACTTTGAGTGTGTGTGTGTGTGTGTGTGTGTGTGTGTGTTTTGAGATGTTTTTAAAAGAGCATTAGAATGTACATGCTTCCAAACAAAGAAACTCTGTATGAGTAAAATGGCTGCAGTACACTTGTACATTGCATCTAATTTCTGCTACTGTTCATTCATTAACACACATGGATCTGCATTTAATTCACAATGTATCTCTTTCTGGAGGAAACAATGCTGCTAATTAAGAAACAAATGGCCCACTCCATAAATTAGCTCTGCTTGTACTCGCTTTTTAAAAATGATTCTGCTTAATTAAAAGATTCCTGACTTTTCCTCAAAGTCAGACAGTAACTGCCTCGCTCTCCGCTGCTGCTGTTACTTATGAACAGCATTTAAATCGACATGAAGAACACCTTAGATCTATGTTTTCTTTATGTCCAGGTGGAATTTTCCTGCAATATGGCCTTAATACTGGGTGAACATTATGATGAAATTTCTCATTATAGATGTGATGATTGATAAAATTACACTACAACATTGCAGCAGCTAAAGAAGCATAATTACTATGAATCACAGAGAAGCATAAAAGATATTCATAAAATACAAAGTTCACCAAACAGGCCTAAATGGTGATATTGATAGGCTTTTCATATTAATATTATGTTGAATATTTAGCTGTTCCTTTTATATTCATATGAATATTTCCATGAGAGAGAAACAAAGCATCCTTGCAGCTAACATGGTATGTGTTATATTTTTATTACACTTACTCAACATGCACATGTAAAAGAGTGTGTAAATGTGGGTGTGTGTGTATTCACTGCATATTTGTGCATTTATAAACTTACTTTAAGATATTTTTGTTGTTTTTTAGTTAGTTAGATATTTTAGTTGTAGTCATTTTAATGCATTTCACTTCATTCATGTCACTGTCACTTGTTTAAAGGAAAAGATATATAGACATTTGCCAAGTTTTTGTTTAGTTTTGTAAGATAATTTGATCATAAATATTGGCTCAATAAGCCTGAATTAAAAACATACCCTTCAATCTTGCCATTGTTTGCACTGCATTTATATATACACATATTATTATAGCTTCTATGTTATTCTTTACAGCCAATTTATTTCCCAGATCTGCTGTTTGAGTCCCTGCTGTTAACCCACAGCTCAGAAACACTTCCATCCAATATACAACACAGTATATTGGGTTGTAATCATGTATGTGTGTTTCCTTAAAGATCTATAGTAACCGTGAGACCATAAAAGGTTTCACTTTTACTGTCGCCAAGTGCTTGCTCATGGTGGGATTTGTTGGGTCTCTGTAAATAATATTATAAAGAGTTTGGTCTAGACCTGCTCTATAGGAAAAGTGCAATGAGATAACTTCTGTTATGAATTGGCAGAAAAATATAAAGGGGTGTAAGGGTGTATGTGTGTGTGTGTGGGTGTCCTAAATATGACAGATGAGTGTAAGGTGTGGGTGTGTATGAGCACCTAATTGGCCCAGATATCACAGAATGAAATATTCATTTGGAGGCTAGGCATCTTTTGAAAAGGGAATCTGGTGTGTAATGATGAAGTCGGACTATTTTATCTGCCGTGCACCCCACTGACACACTTAAAGCTTGCCATGTGACACCTCCCACCACCCACACACACACTCACGCACAGAGGCCTCTGTACGCAAACATTCTTAGACATAGTTATGAAGCAATGCATACTCATAAACCTGTGATCATAGCTGTATACAAGTCACGAGTACACTTCATATTGTGAATATACACAACTTCCTCTCCTATCCATCCTTGACTGTGCTGTCAATAGTGTACATTGCCTAGGTGCTTAAAGTGGATTTTAACAACAAAAGCTGTGCTCACTGCAAAGTGGGAAGCAGAGTAGTGCAGAGGCAAATTGCTTCAAAGTGTGGCATAGGTTAACGTCATCAATGTGTGCCAGGTAGCAGGGAAATACTGTGAAATAAAACCAGGAAAAAGCTGTGTGTGAATTACGTATTTCAGTTTAACTTTAATTTTTAGTGTGCATTACCCCTTTTTCATCCTTTTCGTCCATCGCTAGTCACTTTCAGGTTATCTCATTGGTTGCACATTGAAAAATCATCAACAAACAAGGTAAAAGTTATAACTAAGGGGGCTTTTGGTCGTGTCTAGATGGTAACCCTAGATTTGCGAAACTCTCGCAAGTTTTGTACGTGTTGTTTCTTCAGGGGTTTCTGCCAGAAAGCCTTTCACAAACTTAAATAATAAAAAAAATATTGAAAATAATAAGTCAAGAAAGTCTAAAAATAATAAGTCAACATTGACTTTTGGTTTCACACAGGACACAAACAGCGGTCTCTTGGGTGAAAGTCCTGTGTTTGACCCATTCGTCCACCACGACCTCCTCCCTACGTGGTCGCTCTTTATACTACATCAAGTACTTTAAAGTAATTCAGACACAGACATTATTACAATACGGCAACAACATTTAATAAGGTAATAAGTCCCCTCCGCCATTGTTAAAGAATATTTCGAAGCGGCTCCCGGTATATCTGCTATTGCTAGCGTGTTCAGAGTCAAGCGCTACTGTGCTGAATCAAGTGCACATGTGCGAAAGTTTCACAACTGGTGCTTCCACACCTAGCACTTCTAAGCACATGTACTGTATGACCAAACACACTCTTAGTTTTTTGTTTAGAGGCGATGGTACTTCGGGTAAAACTTTGGTCTGCCAAATGAATACAAGATAAAGGTAATCTTTTTTAAGGATGAGATGACAAACATTCTCAAACCCAGTGATGAATTTTGGTCACTCACCACCTAGAGTGGTAAGAGACTCTCTTGTGAGAACTCAAACTATCCTAGAGTCTCCTTGTTTCTTACACAGCAGCCAACTTGCCCTCCTTCCCATCCATCCATCCCTCCCCACTGGAGCTACTACTGAGGAGTCCCAGGAGGAGGTGAACCAAGGCCCTCCCTCCGACCTGGAATCCTCTGGAACCAGCTCACACAGACATGCACACACTGATTTTACCATCACACACCCAGCCACTAAAGCCTTGGCAGTGAGCAGCACAGGCCTTGGCACAGTTCACCTTAATGAGTGGCTGATTCAAGCCCCCTGCCACTGCTGGGTGGCCGAGAGAGATAGAGAAGTAGAGAGAAACAGAGAGATAGACCCTGATTGAGCAGGGTGGAATGTGGGATTGGCATATGCTGTGTGTTTCTGCGAGGGCTTGGCCGGCCAGCCGGCGACTGAGCGATGCTGTGATGCTGAACAGAGAGAAAAAGAGAAATGAAAAAAACATAACCACAATGGGGGTTTTACCCTTTATATGGACAATTAATTAAAATCTATTTATTTCCTCTTTTTATTCATTCTGTTTCTCTGTCTCTGTTCTGCTTAACCAAAGCTTGTAAAAGCTGGCCACAGAGAGAGGCGAGCACGGCCAAACTGGAGCAGTCCCATCCAAACCGCAACCAGCTGACAGCCTTCAAGGAGCTGCTGAATGGAGGAGGAGGAAAAACAATGGCTGCTCTGCATTAGAGAGCACAGAGACAACTGATGGTCCCTATAGGCCCACTGCAGCCCCATCACACTGAGCCTGGCTCCTGTTAAAGGTATGTTCAGTAATTGGCCTTCACAAGATGAAGCATATTCAACAAATATATTCAGATGTTGTCCTGTCATCATTATATTATTCTGTGTACACAGCTAGTCTATCAAATAGGAAAAGATTTATATAAAAGGCTGATTATTTCAGTTTTGTATTTTTTCTTCTAAACAAAGCAAATATTCATGCCCAGATGTTTGTTTGTGCCTTCCTAAACAACCATTACAAAAAATAGTTAAAGTCTGGTTAAGTTTAGGCAACTAAAACTATTTGTTAAGGTTAGGATAGTGGTCGTGGTTAACAGAAAGGATGTGAACTGCAATCATAGTCAAAGGTATCAGTCAGGCGTCTTGTATGCCCAACCATCCAACCCCAACTCCCTCCCAAAGGCCCAGTCACAGCAGCATTTAAAAATTAAACATTTCGGAGTGAAATCAGTTCATTTTAATGGACTAAGGCCAAGAATATCTGTATGTATCTTTTGCGTGATCTTGGCCTGCTAATTTGCACCATTAACATTAATAGCAAACTCTCTTGACAGTGAGTGCTGACCTTTGATAGAATTTGGAGAGCCAGAGAGTCCAAAACAGAGGAAGCTATCATAGCCTATTAGCTGACCATCCACTTTTATATAACATTGCTCTGCTGGACCATAAACTGCTCCACAAAGTCATGGTCTACAGACAGTTATGAGACAGGAGTCGATGGTACAAATGCATCTCTTGAAAAACCTGTGTAAGCTAACAGCAGCTAACAATCTTGCTGACTGATAGTTAGCAAGCCAGCTAGCTTAAGCTATTTTTGACTGACTAGTGTAATCATGTTCCCAGTTGGTTAGCGTAGTGGTGAGCAGTTGAACTTTTCTGCTGTCAGGAAAGAACAGTGTTTTTTCTTAGCGTGTAGCATAGCACGACTTTCATGCAGGAGGCCCGAGTTTGCGTCCCGTCATTGAACACAATCCTGAGTCAGAATCATACAGTTTAAACATTCTGTCTGGCGAAAAGGTCTATTTTAGTGTATGCGTGACATGCAGACAATATGACGTGAAGGAAATGTTGAGAATTCTTGTTCTCAAGCACATACATTTGAAATACTGCCTTGGTCTGTATTCTCCCTCCTCACAGTCCTTGCTATCCTTCATCCCTCCTTCCTCAATTTATCACTCCCATCATACTCCTCTCATTCCTCTCCTTTCCCTCTCTCTCCTCTGTCCTGGATAGACATAACATATGATTTCTCAATCTGACAGTAATTCAGGCCCTCTTGCCTTTATGAATAATGGAGTGAATCTGACAATAGCCAGTTTAACATAAATACAGCCATCAGCCATGACGTTAATTGCCCTCTGAATCTGCCAGTTATGGTGATAGCAGAGATGGTTGTTGCACAGAGAGGCCAGGAAGGAAAGTGAGCCCTGAATGGGAGCTATAGGGGAAAAGGCTTGGACAAGTGAGAGGCCAGGAAGAGAGAAGAGAAGAATCTGGAGGAGTAGGTGGTCAGTAGGATATCCAAGACCAGGACACTTAGAGGAAACTAGGAGTCTGGGGCCAACAAAAGTGGGAGGCCAACAGGAAGTGAGGAGGATGGCCTGGAGGATCAGGCAAGAGGAAGAAGATGAGGCCCATAGGAGTAACTGTAGGAGTAATGCCAGGAGGAAGAGGAGGAGACCTAATAGTATGATTAAAAATATGATGAGGCCTGGATACTGCATCTGAGGCCGGGGAGAAAAGGATGGATCGGAGCATCCATAGGAAACCCCTGAAGACAGAGGGAGAACATGTAAACAAAAGTCGTAACCACTGAGCCACCGTTGTGCCCGATGTGAAATCCACTGCTGGCAAAGTTACACCCCCAGGCTTTCACTGAATTGCATTGTACTGTGATGCCTTGTTTGTTTCACCTGTACTTTCAGCACCACCTTATAACTTTAGAAGCGTTTACTGTTTTATTGTTCTCTTCCACATCTAGTCCAAAACCAGATGTACAGTACATACCTTTGTGTGTACAGCTGGTCTAGCCATGATGAGTAACCAGTTGGTAAACAGCCATGTGTTAGCTTGAGGGCAATGTAAAACAAAACGAATTATCAATGCACAAAATTATTAAAATAACCAGTCCAATTAGCTATTTGCTTAAGAAACATTAATGACGTTTCACAGATATTTTAGTGTAAAAGTTAAAGGCCCAGTGAAACAGCAGTTAGAGTGATGCTTCCATAATGTGACATATTTCTTCTGTTTTAGCAGGATATGTGGGCGAAGTATAGTTACAAGAGGCATTTGATCAAATCCTTCAGGAATCTAATTTTTATTGCTCAAAAGTGGAAGAATTAGCGACCACAGACTCTCATTGTAGAAACAAAACAAGGCCACCAAGTTCAACTTTACTTACCTAAATATTGACAGCATGATTAATATCAATTTCCAGAACACTTGACTTACGTACTGTATATAGACATTGTATGTTGGTCATTGTTGCTTTTTTTATATATTTATATGTACACCTATTTTTTCACCTACTTGTATGTTCATAATAGTTCTATGTTTATTTTAGCCTCTCTTTGTTCAGCTTAGTTGTACTTGTTTTTTAGCTGTATATCTATTTCTATCTTCCTGTGAGTCAAATTCCCTGTATGTGTACACATACTTGGCCAATAAAGCTTATTCTGATACTAATATTGCTCTGCTGGCCACTATGACATACAAGCTAACGATCACACCTGGTTTGGTTAACTGATCACCACTAATCACATTTGATTGGATAAAAAAATCCAAAATGTATGAAGAGAAAAGAGAAGGATTTGGAGATACAAATAGCCCACTCAAAAATATTTTATATCATATATTTGGCATATAGAGAATACAACAATTAATGCAGTTTTTATAGTTGTATAGTGAAAGAAAAATAATATTTTTTCCCCCTTATGTAACTTCTTGTAGGCACATCAGAGAACATGATTTTGCTTCTGTAATGGATTGCAGTCCTGCACAACCATCAGTAGATCTAGTCTATAGCTGCTGCCCTTTCATGTATTGGCTATCCAGAGTTTAAGGTGGACTAGGGCTGCAAAGTTCAAAATTGATGCCAGCCGCAACATGTCCACTCTGCTGCTGATCCATGACCTGCACTCTGTAATAGTAAATGCCTGTGTGTGTGTGTGTGTGTGTGTGTGTGTGTGTGTGTGTGTGTGTGTGTGTGTGTGTGTGTGAATGCTCTGGTACACCCTGTAAAGCATTAGCCACAGTAGTTCCAGGCTTTTGACGTAAGTTGTGCTTCTGCGCTTGAGGCATGAAAGAAATGTGTTTTCCTACCACATGGGATTAAGAAACACAACTAGAGACATCAAGTAGTTAGTTTCAACCATCACCAGTGTTGTTCCCTAACTTTGAAGGGAAATTCTATAGTTTTTTACAAATGTTATGTTTTTCTTTTCTTTTAGTTCTGTTGCCATTCCAATTAGGTATAACAGTTTAGTCTCCAGGTTACTTGAAATTGTAAAGATATGGGGTTAGCTGACTCCACTTGACACATACTTACAATGGAGTGCATTAGGGCAAGCAACAAAAGTGATATGTTATGTGATAATTCATTATTATTTGATGGTACAATT
This sequence comes from Siniperca scherzeri, assembly GCA_027580175.1. NCBI lineage: Eukaryota > Metazoa > Chordata > Actinopteri > Centrarchiformes > Sinipercidae > Siniperca > Siniperca scherzeri. Next base: position 518,859 of record CM050850.1, on the reverse strand, counting down.
TTGACCTATTGTACTGACTGTATTTCAGTCAGGAGAGCCTTAATTTTAAGAGAGGCTTAAAGAGTAATTTCATTTCATTTAATTAATTAATTTGACAGTGCACAATAGAAGAAGTTGAAAAGATATGTGAGGGGTCTTTGGCGATTAGACCCCATCGTGACATCATAAGTTTATGGGGGAGTCACACCATGAGCTGTACAGGAATATCCCTCCAATGGAGTCTGGACATTGGTGGTTGTGGTGAAGGAGTGAAAAGAGCAATAGCTGAGTTCTGGATGGATGTGATGTGGAGCAGGACTTCTGATGAGCTCACCAGAAGGACCAACTGGGAAGACTGGTTGTGATGAAAACTGGAGCTGAATGGGCAGGAGGAGGGTTGCATCAATCTGACACTGAAATGACAGCTGATAGCAGAAGAGAAAGGAACAGTTTTAAACTTTGACAGCAACGGGATTATTGGCTCATAGAGGATGTGGCAAAATCTGATTTGTCAGGTGATTGAGTTGGAAGGAAAAGGAAGAGAGAACTGGGATAGAAGCGTACATACCGAACCTGGAGTTATCTACCAGGTGAGAGTAATATTTTGATGACTGGAACATAAGCAAAAAGAGTCCTGGTGCTTTCCTTCACTACCCTTCTCTAGCAAGCACTGGGGAAAATGTCCCTACTCTAAAGAGGATGCAGATGTAAATCAGAGAAATCAGCATCAACTCTTACTGCAGGCAGTATGAGGGTGAATTTATTTGCAAAACCAAAAATAAATTGGAAGGGAATATTTGAAAAATACATCAACTGAAATAAATGTTTCAATCTCTTGTGATACTCAGGTTGATAGCCTTTAACGTTCCTTTCACATTTAATTCTCAGGTATCAGAAAATGTACTGAAATTAAGGTATATTGAGGTATTTATTGCGGTAATTGGAACGCTTCTACTGATAACTGTACCTTTTTACAGAAAACAAAACTTGGGTTATAGACCCTTTTAAAATGCCTCCACAGTTGTCACTAAGTTGCTGACTTGCTCAAAGAACCTATGGTGAATTCTCTTTACCTAAGGAGAACACCCAACAGTAAAACAACTGAACACAGGAATGAAGAAAACTAGCTTGACTGACCTAGAAACTTATAATGGGTCTTGTACCTTACTGTACACTTAACAGGCTTGAAATGCCTGGCAATTATAAATTACATAAAAACAGATACAAAGAATTAAAAACATAAACTCTCATGAATAGCAACAAAGCTCCTTTATTGTACTTTTCAATCAGTCATGTAGTATGACCAACCTGTTCTCATTCCCGTGTTGTCAAATACCAACATTTTGTCACACCCCTTGGCGTCTCATTCAGACGAACAAGGTACCCTTTAGCATCTGTATGAGACGCACTGGGCTTTCAATTTGTTTGAATTTTTGTTCTGCTGAAACATGGCTGCTGGTTATTCAGCCTCTCCAGTTTTTCACTTCTAGTGGATGCAAAGTGACCTGTTTGGTTGGGGAGGACCAGGGACTTTCCTGTTTCATATGAAAATAGAAAGCACCTCAGAAGAAGGCAGGATGAAGGCTTAAAGCATAAGACAAGTGAAGGAAGTATTTCAGAGACCTCACCTCTTCACCACAGCTTACACTTGGAAGACAGGTTGCAATTCAATGCAACTGTCAATTGCGTTAATTAATGTTTCTGTGTAAAAATGTTTTAGTTTTAGTGTTACTTTCCAGAAGCTAAACTGCCAGTATTTATTTGCCTCATCATTTCACTCACTCATCCATTTACTCTGTTTTAAAAATGTTCATTCATTCATTTGTTTTTAATGTCTTATTGAATACATGAGAAAAGGAAGGGATCTTTGATTCATTCCTTCACCACCAAACCACCATTTGTTCCTCCCTTTATTTGTATATTTTTCAAAACATTAATTAATTCATCAAAATATAATTCATTCATTCATTCATTAACCCATTTTCCACTAGCAAGCAGTGATATGCTTGAGAGGAATGACGGTCCTTGATTTGTTTTAAGGGCTCGGGGATGCCGTTGCGGGAGCCGACGTGGCAGCTATGATTCTGAAGGAGTGAACACCAGAGTACTGGATGGGAGAAATGCCGGATAAGGAGAGTCCGTGGTGAAAGTGCTATTGGAACCAGAATCTCTTTTCTGGACTCAGAGAGAATCTGTCATAACCATGACCTGGGATTTCCGGGTATTGCAAGAAGTTTGCAAGGGTCTCGAAAGTATTGACTGGATTGGTTGGTTTTGGTTCGCTTTAAGTAAATACCAAGGTTTTGTCTGAGATATTAGACGAGTTGGAAATGCAGGCATGACGGCGTGGGTCGAAGTGAAGTCTAGAGGCGGTAACTCCAGAGCATCTGAGGAAACCGAAAGCAAGCAAGAACATGGCTTCTACAGTTTGAGCAACATTGGGGATGCTGTATCCAGAGTGGATGGTGTGTGGAAGTCAGCAGCAAGAGGAAGGTGGCGAGGACTTGAGCTGGCTCTTGACGAGGAAGTCTTCTGAGAAGTGAAGATATCAGAGGATGGCTGGAGGCCAGACCCCGGCTGCCGGTTAGGGGTTTAGAGATGCTACACCCGCTAGGGTAAACTTTGATGGTACGTGTTTTGATGGCTGTCACAAAATGGGCTTGGGTAACAAAACGGGTCATGGCCAGGAGCCCCAGCTGAGACAAGCTGCTGCAGTTGCTTGTAGTAGGCGACAGGGAGCGATCCCGGTGCCAGGTTCCCCTGCTAAGGCTGGCTGCTGATTGTTGGATGAAGTTGCTCGCAGGGTGAAGTAGTAACGTTAGCTCACTTTTCTGAGTGGTCTCGGGGCGATGTTGCGTGTTTTCAGTTCTGGTGCAGAATATGAGAGCAAAAGAGGAGGAGCTGGTTTAGGTGGGTATTTATGGGAATGCCGAAGTGGTGTGATTGAGGTGCGGTCCTGCCCCTGAATCTCTGCTAAAAAGCTCAAAATGTATTCCTTTTTTTATAAGTTGCCTGATTCATTTTTTTTTCAATATTTTGTTGAAAGAAGGAAGGAATCCTTTATTCAGCCATTCATAAGGGCATTCATTCATTCATTACCTCGACCAAGGAGGTTATGTTTTCGGTGCCGTTTGTTTGTCTGTCGGCAGGATTACAGAAAAACTACTGACCCAATTTTCATGAAACTTGGTGGAGAGGTGTAGCATGGGCCAAGGAAGAACCCATTACATTTTGGAGCAGATCTGAATCACAGGGTGGATACACAAATTATTTTTCACTTACGGTAACATTGTGAGATAGGTCAGTTGATGTTCATGTGTGTTAATACAGCTTTGTTCTGTTGTTTCAAAATTTGATATATCTGTAGTTATATTTGTAGCTTAACATAATGTTTTTTGATTTCTACACTGTATGACAGATACTACAATTATTTCACTATGTGTGTAAATATTAAGTTGCTAAATCATACTGGTTTGTTTAATAAGGTTTTTTTTTCTATATGCAACTTTAAATTTGACTCAAGTAAAACTGTCTTCCTTGTGAACATATTATTTTTCATAACAACTGTTTTTGATAACAAGCTGCCATGTTTCTGATGTTATTTCAGTCTAAGCATTTGATATTTGTACATATGTACATGATAATAAAGTGTTTTCTGATTTTCACAAATGTATGTTAAGTCTGTGAAATATTTCCAATTTAGAAGAACATAATAAATGCACAGCTGAGACAATGAGGCTTCAGCTAGGCACAGCCATATTTTAATATACTGTAATTCTAATAGTTTTGGAAATATATTCGGACATATATAGTGGTTGAACTTGCAGATTTGCATATAATAGAAGACTGGACTCTTGGCCTTGGCTGAGGTCTGCGCTCTCTCCAAGTGCCCCTCTAGTTCATATATGTGTTCGTTCATTTTTTCTTTTGCTTTGCTTTTGATTCGTTCATTCATTCATTCAATCATTCAATCATTCATTCTCGCCCACTGCATAGTGAATTTGAACTTTTATCCTCAGGATGATGTTATAGACTACCAATGGCTAATAGAAATATCTACAAGGAATCCTTGTTAAGGTAATAAATGAAACTAGGATCTGCTCCTAAGACTATGATGTAGGGCGGTGCTCCTGAGACTTCGCTGCATTTTTTTATTTTTTTTTGCACAGTAGGTTAATTTCCTGAACAAAGACTTGTGTATTGTGAGTTGTATTTTTTATGAATGTGTATTGCTGAGACATCTTTTTCTTGCCTTTTGTATTTCCTCTTTATTGTTGTATGTTTGTTTTTATGGCATGTCTTGTGGTGAAACCGAAGGCAAATGTTCACATTGTGGACAATAAAGTTTTCATAATCCTAATTATTCATTCATCAAAACATTCAGTCTTTCATGGAAATGTTCATTCATTCATTCATACACCCATCCATTGATTTTTTTAGAATCTTTTTGTATGTTCTCTTCTGTCTACATTCATTCCTTTCATTGAATCAATTGTCCATCAATTCCTTTCATCATTCAGTTTTTATCCATTCATTCATTCATACATTTCCCATTTCATGGTGACTATCCCAGCATCCACTTGGCTTCCACACTCAACAGTTTATTGTAAATAAGTCAAAAAGTACAGTGTGTGTGTGTGTGTGTGTGTGTGTGTGTGTGTGTGTGTGTGTGTGTGTGTGTGGAGAGAGTGAGTGTAAGGAGTACAACCCTGTAGTGTAGTTAAATCTCATCTTGTTCACTGTTCCACAACTTTGTCTTATCTTTGTGAGGTCTCATGATCACCCTACAGTCCAACCCCTCTGCTGTTCATTTACTATGTATTAACTCATCTTTGTTGTTTCTCTCACAGAACGTGGTGCTGCAGTGATTGGGACATTATGCAGCAAAAAAGAGAAAAGTGTGAATTGTCATAATTACTAAAATGTGGATATTAAAATGTGAGTTCATTACGACTCAATTTCTGTATTTCTGCAAATCACCAGACACTGTATTATATAGAAATTGATATCAACAAAGGGTTATCACACTTTGAAAATTGAAATATTATCATCTATTAAGCAGTCATCTCATCAAGTACCGATATGCGGGAGATTACAAGAGCAGAGTGTAGGGTCTCCAATGACTGTAATTAAGGACGACCCATCCACTTACAAATAAAGGCTATAAACCCATTATTATGTGGAGAATTAGAGGAAATTCTCTTTTCAGAAATGATTCAAGAGTGGAAGTATGATTACCCTTTTTTCCTCTTTTACTTGGTCTTTTTTAAATCACAGCAGAGGGCTAATCTTTGTGCAGCCACAGACAGACAGAATAGCAATGGTGCCCCGGAGAAATGTGTTGAATAAATGTACAAGGCGGGAGAATTGTGAGGTGACTGTGTGTGTGTGCATGTGGAGTGTGTGTGTCTGTGTGTGTGTGTGTGTGTGTGTGTGTGTGTGTGTGTGTGTGTGTAAGAGCAGGGCACCCAAAAGAATGCCATTTTCTTTTCTTTGCAACACCCCTTCTAATAAAAAATCTGATGGAGTTTCTTTAATCACAAAGGAAAGGATTTGGCGTCTGCTTCCTTCTGCTAATTTATTCATTCAAAAGTCTTAATATCTTTGCAGCGGGCGAAGGATCACACAACACATGCTAAGCATTTTCCCTGCCACTCAAGATTTTTTTTGTCTTTTTTTGGCTTCATTAAAAAAGGTTAGAGATTAGAATGTTTTTTCTCATGAAAGCTTCCCAAATGTCAATTTTCCATTAGCAGGACAGTCAAAATGCAACAAAAAGACTGTGCTTGATGAGTTCAGACAGGCAGTGAGTGTGGGTGGGTGACGGGTGGGTTCACAGACAGTATGATGGCTATTCACTGCAAATACCGACTATACTGTTTGTTGACGGTGTTCAAACCTGCTTAAATTTTCATTACAACGCACTTGGCTTCTTCTTCATACTGACATGTACTCTGTTTCTGCTGAATGACTGAAGCTGAGCAGGTGTGGGCTTGGCTAGTACTTGGATGAGAGACCTTGTGTGAAAACTAAGGGTGGGTGCTACACATTGGTGGTGGCTGAGTTTTCCCCCTTCACTGTCACTGCTTTGAGTATTCAAGATAAAGCACTATATAAATGTGATCCATTATTATGCGCCCTTCACCAAATTTACATTACATTTACATAAGAATGTAACATTCCTCATACACTATCCAGCAAAAGTGTCTCAGTAAATTTGATTAATTTGTTTTTACATCAACAACACCTAGTTTGATTAGTTCTTCATATGTTCTTGGAGTTTAACGGGGCAGTAAGTCATGTCATTAACTGGACCTGTTATTGTATTTGGATGATTTGTCTGGCTGGACTGAAATGCTGAGTCTGCTCTATACACAAACATTTTAAAAATACCATGAAATGAAAGTATAGAAAGGTGATCTCAACACATATGAGACTAGTGTTTTCCACACAAACAACATGAACAGAGATATGTGGATCGTGTGGCCTCCAACCCCCACCATCCTCACACACACACACACACACACACACAGAGCTTCCATCACCCATGCAACAGTGAGAGAATGATTCATTCCAGACTGCTTTTATCTGACCTGAGCCAAGTGTTCTACACACTGCGGTCAGGCCTGCTGAGCGCATTCTCACTTAGAGATTTCACTGTGTGTGTGTGTGTGTGTGCCCTCTGCCTAGTTCGCCGGCCCTTCTTACAACCTGTCTCAGAGATAAGAACCATTGCTTTTTCATTTCAGGAAACTCTCCCTCTCTGTTCTTCCACTCGGGAGCAGAGCGCTGAGGACCGGCGAGGCTTTCCGACTTCATCCTGTCAATACGACGGGATAAGGAGTCAGACTGAAAGTTCATTAATTCCTGGGTAACCTATGCCTGTGCCGGGCTAATACCCCCCTCTGCTCTATTGATGTTGCTGTTCCCAGGGTGAGAGAGCAGCTTTAGCCATGCAGCACACACACTCCAGTCTCTGTCTGTCTGTCTGTCTTGATCTGACTCTCTCTACACCTACACTCCTCTCCTCACTCTTCTGTCAGTCAAACAATGGATGACGAAATCAAAAGAGCCATGAAGAAGGGTAAACATGGAGGCTGTGCCATAACGCTCACTTTGATTCTTTATAGTGCATTTTTGATCCCTTGATTCTTAAGAGCTTTTTCTTTGGTGTGTTGTGGTGTACATGAGGAGCATAGCATTATTTCAGGCAGAGCACTGAAGTTCAGAATCAGAATCAGAATCAGAATCAGAAATACTTTATTGATCCCCGTAGGGAAACTCTTTGTTACAGTAGCTCGCCTTTACGTCAGTGCACACAGGAGAAAGTACTAGCAAACAATACAATACACTATAAAACACTATAAAAACAGGTCAGAAAATAAACTAAGTATCAGGTGGGTATAAGTATAAGATAAACTAAGTGTGAAGTACCAAGTGGGTTTACCGGTTGATGATGATAATACAGTATAATAATACAATGTAATAAAATAAGTAATAAGCAGTGGTGCATGTACTGTCGAGTTAAGTGTAGCTTATTGAGATTATTAAGATATTGCACAGCAGTAATGGAGGTATATAATATCAATGTCAATAAATAGGAAAAACTAACATGGGAAAACTAATATTGCACGGGAGTAGTACACAGCATATTGCACAATTATTCATGTATGGCAGAGATGTAATGATCAATGTCCAGTTTAGTGACCTAGGGTCATACAGACTGACACTTAGAGGGAGGAGTTAAAGAGTTTGATGGCCACAGGCAGGAATGACTTCCTGTGGCTCTCTGTGGTGCTTTTTGGTGGGGATGAGTCTTCCGCTGAAGGTGCTCCTTTGTTTGACCAGCACGTCATAGAGCTGGTGGGAGACACTGTCCAAGATGGCGTGTAGTTTGGCCAGCATCCTCCTCTCTGACACCACCGACAGAGAGTCCAGCTCCCCGCCTACAATGTCACTGGCCTTACGGATCAGATTGTTGAGTCCGTTGGCGTCCGCTACCTTCAACCTGCTGCCCCAGCATGCAACAGCATACAGGATAGCACTGGCCACCACGCCTATTCATTGATGCTTCACCATCACTGGCTCATTAACAACTGCTTGGCTACCAGCTGACCTGTAACATCCAATATTGATACTGGTGTACGCAGTGGCCATTATAACCTGACACTATAAGTTCATTGACACAGCTCACTCCACTGCCCCCTCATGTGCTAAGCTTTTGGTGTTGTTGATTTAAATAAATCTAATGTTCATGTTTGTGTTTCTTAAAAGTGAGAATCATCATTGCTGCTTGGATTCTTTGAGAGCTCCCACAAGGACCATAGACGTTTCCATCAAATCTGACTGTGTAACCATTTGATAGAAATAGTCAATTCAATAAATTCAGTCTCTGACGGAAACTTAAGTTTCCATGTTCCAAGAAGGTCAGCATCACTATCTGGCAGACACCATCTCCACATTTAAGAGTAGGCTTAAGACTTTCCTCTTTGACAAAGCTTATAGTTAGGGCTGGCTTGGGTGAGTCCTGAACCATCCCCTAGTTATGCTGCTATAGGTCTAGACTGCCAGGAGACTTCCCATGGTGCACCTCTTTCCTCTCTCCTCCTCTCCCTCTCCATCTCCATGTATGCATTTTTATCCCATTGCTGCACGTTACTAACTCAACATCTTCTCTCTCCCGTAGTTCTGTGCTTTCTCATTTCTCTCCTCTCTCCTTCTGTCGCTTTCAGCTGGTATTTCTGCCTCCGGAGCTGCAGAGACTGGATCTGTGGTTGCGGGCCACCTGCTGCCCCCGTGTTCCTGCTCGACAACTGCTACTACAGTTGTTGTTATTGGCTCTGTTACTAATACTGACATTATTATTCCTATAGCTGTAATTTCTATTATTATGAATTTATTAATATTAATATTAACACTACCATTAAATTATTATTATTTTGAAATTCTAGGTGGAATTTGCATTGTGCCCCCCACTCGCTCTCTCTCTCTCTCTCTCTCTCTCTCTCTCTCTCACTCTCTCTCTTTCTCTCTCAAAACCTAACACGGCAGTGGCGGATGGCCTCCCACCATTGAGTCTGGTTCTTTCCAAGGTTTCTGCCTCTTAAAGGAAGTGTTTCCTTGCCACTGTCACCAAGTGCTTGCTCATGGTGGGATTTGTTGGGTCTCTGTAAATAATATTATAAAGAGTTCAGTCTAGACCTGCTCTATAGGAAAAGTGCAATGAGATAACTTCTGTTATGAATTGGCGCTATATAAATAAAATTTAATTTAATTTAATTTAATTAAACAAGTGCTCCTAAACAACATCTGTTTACGACAAAGTCCTCTAGCTGCTGTAATTGTGACGGGAGCAAAGAAGGAAGTCAGGTTAGTCCACAGAGGGAGGAGGTCGGGGTGGATGGATAGGTCAACAAAACATCAGACTTTAACAAGCTGGTCACTTCCTGTTTCAAAGAGATAGTCACTGTTGGTTTCTTTTAACCATGATTGCCATTATTCACTAACCCAAGCCGTGTGGTTATTATTGTAACAATGACAACGAAGGTCCCCTAATTAGTCATTTTAACCCACACCAAGATCTTTCACTAAACCTAACCAAACCTTAACCATAGTCTTGTCATTTCCTAAAATGTGACAGTGATTTGTAACAGTTTTGGAAGCCACAGACACGTGATGGGGGCGTCACATCAGAAAACACTTCTGTGTCATTCTAGAGGGCAAAGACAAACAACGTATTTTGTCTTTTAATTTGGAGGCCAGTGGAACCTGAAAATAGTCTCAACCTAGAAAGGTGCAAGTAGTTCTTATTTTGAATCATGTACTGTATGTATGATACCATATGCTACACTTAGAATGTATATATTGACAACTTCAGTTGAGAGTAGAGAGTAAGGAGTGATTATTAATGGAGTAATCTTTCTGAGTAACTTTCCTAACAATACTAACGATACCCTAACCTGCACTTAGAATGTCCACCCTGGGTTGGTCTCCACACTAACAGCCCTGTGCAGCATGCAGCCCAAGCAGTGTATAGGCAGTGGGTGTGGGGCTGTTGGGGGTTGGGGGTGTAGGACCTTGACCTCTGAGTCACATTTCAGGAGCCAGTTCAAAAGCTTGACATCTGTTGCCTGGCTCTCCTGATCAGGGATAACAAAAGAAGAGAGTGCCAGTTTGTGACCCACACCACCCCTCACCCCACCTCTGCATCCCCATCAGAAACAACACAGCGCTGTGATTTATGATAAGAGTAAAGAGCTTGACACTTTCCACCACTGTTTCACTTGTTTTACAGCTGGTGGCTCACACTGTGCTGCAAGGAAAAGAGAGAGGAGAGTGGGATAGGAAGAAAAGGAGTCATGTTTAAGAAGATGGTGTGTTTTTAAGATAGACACAATCAACCAGTTAACTACCAACGTCACTGAATGAGTAAACCGGGAGAAGGCTACAGCTCTGGAGGGGCTCAAGCACTGTAAGATTTTCACCCCACCCTCAGATTCCAAATAATAAAAAATATATATGAATTAGATCAGATAAACACATTTAAAAACATTTAAAGGCAACTACTCAGAGGTGTGTGTGGCACCCACTCTCTTTCTCTTCATATTGGTAAGCTCAGCTTTTTACACACACCTGATCTGGTAATGTGTACAAGGTGATATATGAAGATGATACGTTTCTAAGACACTTTGTTCATATATATATATATATATATATATAACAAAATATAACAACAAGTAAAATTGAAAACATTTTGGCTAACTCGGAAAGAAAGAGACAATCAAGTGTGTGTGTTCAGATTGTGGATAGAAGAAAATGTGTGTTCTCGAACAAATCATATCAGTAATGTTCCAAATATCCATGGTCAACATGTTTCATATCCAGTGCTGTGCATGAACGCGCTCAAAGAGTGCCGTTTACTGAGCGTACTCATGTTTTTGGTGAATGGTGAACTGAACGTATCCGTTTGCAATTAATGAACGTTCACGACTCTCACGCACTGTTTTACGGCACTTGGCATGCCGGTGTTTTGGGTCACAGAATCTGACGCGTCACAGATTTTTGAAACGACACAGTGAGCTGAAGCATCCGACCTCTTGGGAAATATCTGCGAGTGAATGATGATCACAAGAAATCATAGCCAACAGCCACAAAGCTCCTCCACTCAAGTTATAAGGCTAATGTTACTCAAGTAATAAGTCAAACTCACAACATTTTGTAAAGGAAAAAAACAGAAGAAATGAATGCAAACTAGTTCATTTTAATCTGTGTGAACTAAATTTTGAGCTAACGCTTGTGAAGTGTGAACTTCCACAACACTGTTCATATCACTTCACCAATTAGTAGAACAATTTGAACTTAGATTACATTATAAGCTAACTTTAAAGGAATAAATGTTAATTTGTTATTCATTATTTATTTATATAACACTTTTATCCAAAGCGCTTTACAAGGTTTTTGTAGCTCATCCACCCAGTCACGCACATACTTACACACCGAAGGCAGCGGGCTACCGCAATTTGGGGTTCAGTGTGTTTGACACTTTGACATGTGGACAGGAGGAGGTGCCAACCCTGTGATCATTGGACGACCTGCTCTACTTCCTGAGCCACAGCCGCCCCGTGTTGGTTCAGCATTTTTAGAAATGCACTCATTCACTCAGAGTGCAATGAAAAGATTGATACCACTCATGTCTGATCTGACAATGGAGCTGGAGCTGCGATTCAGTTAACTTAGCACAGCATAAAGACTGGAAGTAGGGGGAAACAGGTAGCCTGGTCCTGTCCTAAGTTAAAAAATTTGTTTAATCTGTACACAAACCAAAATCTTAAAATTAAACTTGTAGTTTGACAGGCGATTACATGCAGGACTATTTCTTGGCCAGGCTAGTGACTTCCTCCTGAGTGTCCACTGGCAACTTCCCCTTGACTTTCCCCAGTAAAACAACAACTTAAACGAAGTAGGTATAACACTTTAATCAGTGAGCCTTAGAGGTTATGGTAGGCAGATTTTGCTACCTATGGACAGCTCCAGGCTAGCTGTTTCCAGTCTTTATGCTAAGCTAAGCTAACTGCTTGCTGGCTCTAGCTTCATATTTAGTTTACAGACATGAGAGTGGTATCAATTACATCTAATTCTGTAAAGAAAGCAAGTAAGCGAAACTGTGGAATTCTTTCTTACACTGGGTATTTATTGGTACAGTGGATTGTATTGGTGGGAAGTAGCTGATATATTTTATTGTCATTAACTATCAACATCATTCATAGATTTGGTTTAGTGTTGCTGCCTGTGTTGACACACTAAGATTTTAAATTTAGATTTGTGATCCTATTAAAAAAAGCCACATATTCTACCTTTAAATCTGACATGACTGCTGTATAGTGCTAATGTGTTAGGTCAGATCTGACCATTTAAGTTGCACTGAAATGACAAGCCACAGTGCACACAGGGTGCAATTATTAAAGGAATTCAGCTGAAAAACAATGACTTGAAAAACTCTGCTGCTGCCATTAGCTTATCCAGCCCCAAGTTATGGAAACAACATGTATGAGTCAAATATGAGTCAAAATCCTCTTCTCTGCAAAGTGTTTTGTCACATAAGCAGCCTGCTGTTCCCAAACTGATGAGAAGCTTATCCTGGGTTTGTGGGCCAATAGACTGCCATTTTGCTTCTTTCGTAGGGGTGTCCCTATTTGTGATGCAGAGCTGTTTTAATAGTTTCCCAGTGCAGTTGGCATGGTTACCGGTGCAGAAAGGCAGCAACTTAAATCTGCCAGCTGAACCTGAGCGAACCTGCTATAATCTTTGAACAATATCTGTATTAACATCCAACTTCCGCCCGGCTCTCCTTTTGCTGCTTGTTCCCCCGTCTGCTACACATCTCAGACCAGCACAAAGAGGGCTGTTTAACTCTAACAGGATAAAAGCTGGTAAAATGGGAGTTCCAACGTCATTACCTACCAAAGCCTTTCTTACTGCCCCTGACCCAACACCAAACATTTCTCTTTTTAATGTTGTTAAAAATAATAATAATAACAATAAAAAGGGAAAAAAGAATGGAGAGGGTTGAGCTGCAGTGATGTTTTGATACAGGGAATGAGAATGGGAATAACAAGGCAGGACAAAGGGCTCTGGTGATGGTTTACTGGCCCTCTATGTAAATCCCTGGAACGTGTGGGGAAATGTAGCAGTTCAATGTGCTAGCGTAAGCCCTTTAGCAGCCACTGGCCCTGATTAAAACAGCACATTAAGATGCCACAGGCAGCTGAAAGACATCGGCCAACCCCGGGACCAAACTCTGGGTTATTTATTAGCCGGCCCTGCTAACAAGCATCGACTGGCCTGAATTAATGTGCTCTTTCCTCTTTTGCTACTGTTGATGTGTTTAGTGCTACAGCCATTTGTAATGGTGTTGACCATTACTCATGACCTCAGCTTACATTAAGATACGGCGTGTGTGTGTGTGTGTGTGTGTGTGTGTGTCTGTGTACATGTGTGTGTATGGGAATATTCTGATATGTTGCTTATCAGTGTTATTGGACAGGATTAACCCCAACTTTAACCCTCCATTTAAAGTTTGAACACTAAATTGTACTATATTTATCAGTAATATTTGGATAAGATATAAATTGGTGTGAAAAAGTGTTTGCCCCCTTCCTGATTTCTTTTTTTTTTTGCATGTTTGTCACAATTAAATGTTTCAGATCATCAAACAAATTTAAATATTAGTCAAAGATAACACAAGTAAACACAAAATGTAGTTTTTAAATGAAGGTTATTATTAAGGCAGTTCACTGAACCCTTCTGGAGGCCGGCGGCGAACACTGAACCCTTCGGGAGGCCGTCAACGAACACTGAACCCTTCGGGAGGCCTGAGGCGGAGACCCCCTGGAGGTCTGCGAATCAGCTCAGGAACCCACAACGGTACAGCAGGGTAGGGGGCCAGTAAAGGGACGTCCGGAATGAGAACCGGCCTGAGAACAGCATGACATAGATTCAGCGACGGAGATGCAAGACTGGGGACCGGCGACGAGGCAGCGGGACTTGGAGCTGCCGACGAGGCAGCTGAACTAGGAGGCGCCGGCGTATGGGCCTCACGATGGGGCGCTGGCTTCCGAACAGCAGGACGGGGAGCCGGCTTCTGAACAGCAGGACGGGGAGCCGGCGACGGAGCATTAGGACAGGGAGCCAGCATCGGGACTTCAGGGCTGTGAGCAAGGAGCTGCTGCGATCCAGCCGCGAGAGGATTCAACTGCGATCCAACATGGAGTCTGGGGGCGGGGAGCTGCTGCGATCCAGCAGGGACTGGAGGAGGCTGCTGCGATCCAGCAGGGACAGGGAGCCGGCGTCTGGATGGCAGGACAGGGAGCCGGCGACTGGACGTCAGGACAGGGAGCCGGCAACGGGATGTCTGGACCGGGAACCGGCGACTGGACAGCAGGACGTGGCGCCGGCGACGAGACAGCAGGACATGGCACTGGCGACTGGGCCTCCAGACAGGGAGCCGGCGTTGGGATGTCTGGCGGAGGTTGCGGCTGCTGTTGTGACCCCACTGATGATTCGGAGACTTGTTGCGACCCAGCAGTGAGTCCCGCGTTGTGCTGCGATCCAACAGGAAACAGAGGTGATTGCGATCCAGAATTGGCCAAGGATTGGTGCTGCTGCGATCCAGCCGGGAAAGGAGTCGACTGCGATCCAACAGGGAGTCCAGTGAAGAGTCCAGGGACTGGGGGCTGCTGCGGAGCAGGCGAGCAGCTGGGCAGCCGGGCAGCGGGGCAGGCGAGCCACTGTGGGAGCCACGCTTCCTCCTGGAACGTTCCCCGGAAGGCGCCAAGACTGCCACATGCTGAGGTGCCTCCTGGCTAGCAGGCTGAGGTGCTGACTGGTGACTGGCTGGTCGGGAGTCAAGCCGGGAACCTGAAGCAGACACAAAGATCTTGGCCCACTCAGGAATGGAGTCCCACAGCCAGGGCGTGCGGGAGACAGCAAAACGCGCGGCGGCTTTGACGGTCTGCCTGAACTGCTCGCTGCTGGCTGTTCCCCAAATTTCCAGCAAACTAGACAGGTCCAACACCAGTTCTTTTAACTCATCCGATCTGGGTTCCACTGGGTCCATGTTGGCCAGATCGTTCTGTCGTAAGTGCTGTTTTCTGAACCCAAATGCAGAAACTCACGGGAAAGAACTGGGTGTAGTTGAACGGTTTTTATTGTGCAGATGATTGCAAGAGAACGAAGAATCCGGTGTGACCCATGGCCTCCCGAGGATTCGACCGGACCTGGTCGGAGACGAGATTGGTGGCGCTCCGGACAGAGACAAAGTGGGCTGGCTCTGGACTGGCGAGCACAGTGGGAAGGGCTGAGCCAACCAGGCGGAGGATCAGTGAAGCGTGAATCAGTCTCCGGAGGCGAAATCGGCCGGATGGCAAGAGCGGTATGGTAGTTGATATGCGGATGATCCGAAGGGCAGTCTGAGGCAGTGATCATCGGCAGAGCGAGAGTCTGTAACAAAAACAAAACGGAGTTACCACCAAGGCGAGAAACAAAACCGAAACTTCACTTATCTTAAGTGCAGCGGGAGCCGTTACGTGATACTCGTACGCGAGTACGGAGGACGATCTGGCATCGGTAGTGTGGAGGTGCCTGGTATATAAACCGAGTCAATCAGCGATGATTGAAGCCAGGAGTGCCGGTGATCAGCAGCAGACAGGAGACCGGGAAGCCAGACCAGAACACAGACACACCCACACACACACACAAAGACGGACAAGGGACAGCCAAGAAACACAAGGAGAGACAGGTACACTGAAGAACACAAGGACCGGGGGGGCCCGGCGGCCCACCATGACAGTTCATGCTCAAAAACCCTCCAATGTGGCTGAATTATAACAATTCTGTAAAGATGAGTGGGCCAAAATTCCTCCACAGCGCTGTAAAAGACTCATTGCAAGTTATCGCAAACTCTTGATTGCAGTTGTTGCTGCTAAGGGTGGCCCAACCAGTTATTAGGTTTAGGGGGCAATCACTTTTTCACACAGGGCCATGTAGGTTTGGATTTTGTTTTCCTTTAATAATAACAACCTTCATTTAAAAACTGCATTTTGTGTTTACTTGTGTTATCTTTGACTAATATTTAAAATTGTTTGATGATCTGAAACATTTAAGTGTGACAAACATGCAAAAAAATAAGAAATCAGGAAGGGGGCAAATACTTTTTCTCACCACTGTATGTGAAAAGAGGACAAAGGATCAAGTAGTCATTGCAGGAGAATGTATATGATTGTGCTGCCATGTCTTAGTGCTTTTTAAAATGTGGTTCACACATGTCAGTAAATTGTAGCGTGTGGCCTATTTCACCTACAGCCTGGTCACCATTCAAACACTGCTGCAGGTAAACCAAATGGTGCTAATGGATAATGTTCATGCAATTCACAGGATTCTAATTTTAGATTTTTTTTACTTACCCCATCACATATATTTACAAATTTGGTTTTATTTGTGTAGCTCTGACCAATGTTTCTATTGGTTATATTTGTTCTCACTAAAGTACTTGCTGTGGCTACGTTGCTACAATGACTCAAATGAGTAGTAACACATGCAGTCAGATGATCAGACAGGTTGTAAACAAACCCTCAGGTTAGACAAACTTATTTGGAGACACTAAAGGTGAACAGTAGAATTATTACCCAAACGGTTTACAAAAAAAATTCCTAGTGCAACCTATCGTACTTACCGTAGTTGTGCGCACTCATAGTTTTCCTTTCCCATTTAATTGATGCTATATTTTTTGTTTTGCTGTGGTGTTTCTGCACTGCCTCTTTTCAGCATTTGTACAATGAACAATATGGTCAGAACTTTGACTTGAAGTGAATTACTTGTGTTGCAGAACTTGACCTACCAGCTGTTCTACACCACAGTGTGTACAACCCCTCTTCTTTTGTCCTTTTACTTTGCAGCCTCAGTTTAAATGTTTATTTCACTTTCAGCAGGACAAGACTGACAACAGAGCTGTCACTGAAGAAAATATGAAATGAAGCAAACAGAGCAGGGCTCTGTGTGTGATGCTTGATTTCAATAGTCTGTAGCCTGACAAAAACTTAAATTACATCAGTGTGACAAAAACTTCCACCCTCCAAACAATTAATTAATTTCTCAGCGGTCCCTGCATCAACATGTACAAGGTGATTTCAAGTCATAGCGCTTACACTGCAGAGCACTTTCCAGCCTCCAACATTTGAATATGTAAACCGCTCTCAACTTGTCAACCTCAGAACAGTTTCACCATGTGTTTATTTTTCCAAACAGCCGCCCTTCAGGTTTTTTTGCAGTTTCAAGTCATAGTTGAGTCATTTAATGTTCATTGAGAGACTTTGAGGGCCATTCTGCTCTGCTAAAATCCTCAAAGTGCATTGCTAAGGCATGGTCCTGGAGGAGTGACCCTCACAGACCTCCATCTGTTGCTGCCCCATCTCTCCACAGTCGCAGTGCTCCTCCCATTGGTGCAGCAGCATCTGACGCACTGAACTTCAGGGGCCACAAAAGAAGTCAGCACTGATAAACTTAAAGTTGCCTAAACTTAGTTTCTGGGAGTCGGGCCAAACTGTTTTGCCAGCCTGCAGAGAGCAGCAGAGATGGGGGACAATAAAGATGGACGCTTCGTTCCTCCATATGGCTGCTTGAAAGGGGTCGCCACTGTAAGAGAGAGGGACCATACATCAGCAGCACTCCGTATTAGCTGGTTGGTACGCTACAGTGAATGAGAGTCTGCAGGGAGTTAGAAGGTCTGAGCGTTGAGCCAAAATACACCACAGTTCAAGTCAAATGCTATGTGTGGAAGGAAAGAGGAACTTTTGTTTTGTTTACAACATTTTTTAAAACTCTTTGGGATACAAGCATGTTTTTGTCATGTTGGTATGTATTTAAAGTGGCAGCTGTGTAATACCCAAATGTCCCTTATCACTCTCTTTTACATAATTGTGTTTAAATTTGCTAAGGCTCAGATAAGGAATAATGTTGTGTATGATGTTATGCCAGTAAATGTAGTTTCAATAAACAAGTGTGTAGCATTTAGTAACATCTAGCAATGAAATTGCAGTTTGTAACCATTTGAATACCACTCACCTCACCCTCCCCTTCCAAGCGTGTAGGAGAAACTACGGTGGCCGTGAAAACTGCCCAATCTAGAGCCAATGATTGGTTTATCCATTCTGGGCTACTGTAGAAACATGGTGATGCAACATGGTGACCTCCGTGAAAGAGGACCTGCTCCCTCTGTAGATATAAAGGACTTATTTATCTTCAAACACAGGAACTTTAGAAAACCCGATATATATTTTGACTGCTTTGTTTCTATTGACCTTCTTCAACTAACTTCGACGATTAATTCATCTAAGCCATCAACCTGTCTCTTAGACCCCATTCCAAATAGGCTGCTTAAAGACGTTTTACCCTTAGTTAGCACTTCTTTACTGGATATGCTCAATCTGTCTTTATTAACAGGCTATGTACCATAATCCTTTAAAGTAGCTGTAATTAAACCGCTTCTTAAAAAGCCCACTCTTGATCCAGGGGTTTTAGCCAACTATAGACCTATATCTAACCTTCCCTTTCTCTCTAAGATCCTTGAAAAAGCAGTCGCCAATCAGTTGTGTGACTTTCTAAATAGCAATAGTTTATTTGAGGATTTTCAGTCAGGATTTAGAGTGCATCATAGCACAGAGACAGCACTGGTGAAAATTACAAATGACCTTTTAATTGCATCAGACAATGGACTTGTCTCTGTACTTGTCTTGTTAGATCCTATTACAGAGAATGGAACATTCAATTGGCATTAAAGGAACCACACTAAGCTGGTTAAAATCCTATCTATCAGATCGATCTCAGTTTGTACATGTTAACGGTGAGTCCTCCGTGCACGCCAAAGTTAGTCACGGAGTTCCACAGGTTCTGTGCTTGGACCGATTCTATTCACCTTATATATGCTTCCTTTAGGCAATATTATTAGGAAACACTCCATAACCTTTCATTGTTATGCAGATGATACCCAATTATATCTATCGATCAAGCCAGATGAAACTAACCAGTTAGCTAAACTTCAAGCATGCCTTAGGGACATAAAAACCTGGATCACCTGCGATATTCTAATGTTAAACTCTGAAAAAAAACTGAAGTTATTGTATTTGGCCCCAAACACCTCCGAGACACATTATCTAAACATATAGTTACGCTAGATGGCATTTCCCTGGTCTCCAGCACCACCGTAAGGAACCTCAGAGTTATCTTTGATCAGGATTTATCCTTTAACTCCCACATGAAACAAACTTCAAGGGTTTCTTTCACCTACGTAACATTGCAAACATCAGACTTACTTGTTACTTCTAGGTTGGACTACTGCAATTCCTTATTATCCGGCTGCCCGAATAAGTCCCTTAAGACTCTCCAGTTGATCCAGAATGCTGCGGCACGTGCACTGACAAGAACTAGGAAAAGAGATCATATTTCTCCAATATTAGCTTCTCTGCACTGGCTCCCTGTAAAATCCAGAATAGAATTTAAAATCCTTCTCCTCACCTACAAAGTTCTTAATGGCCAGGCACCATCGTATCTTAAAGATCTCATAATACCTTATTACCTGACTAGAACACTGCGCTCCCAGGATGCAGGGTTACTTGTGGCTCCTAGAGTCTCCAAAAGTAGAATGGAATGAAGAGCCAGAGCCTTCAGTTATCAAGCTCCTCTCCTGTGGAATCACGTCCCTGTTTGGGTTTGGGAGGCAGACACCATCTCCACATTTAAGAGTAGGCTTAAGACTTTGATAAAGCTTAAAGTTAGGGCTGGCTTGGCTGAGTCCTGAACCATCCCTTAGTTATGCTGCTATAGGCCTAGACTGCCAGGAGACTACCCATGATGCACCTCTTTCCTCTCTCCTTCTCTCCCTCTCCATCTGTATTTTTATCCCATTAATGCATGTTACTAACTCGATATCTTCTCTGTCCCGTAGTTTTGTGCTTTCTCGTTTCTCTCCTCTCTCATTCTGTCACTTTCAGCAGGTATTTCTGCCTCCAGAGCTGCAGAGACTGGATCTGTGGTTGTGGGCCACCTGCTGCCCCAGTGTTCCTGCTCGACAACTGCTACTACAGTTGTTGTTATTGGCTTTGTTACTATTATTGTCCTTATTATTCCTATGACTGTCATTCCTATTATTATTAACTTATTAATATTAATATTACCACTACCATTACATACAAATTCTAGGTGATATTTGCATTGTGCTTCACCCCCCCACTTCCCTCAAAATCTAACATGGCAGCCGTGGAGGTCCGCCCACCATTGAGTCTGGTTCTGCTCGAGGTTTCTGCCTCTTAAAAGGAAGTTTTTCCTTGCCACTGTTGCCAAGTGCTTGCTCATGGTGGGATTTGTTGGGTCTCTGTAAATAATATTATAAAGATTATGGTCTAGACCTGCTCTATAGGAAAAGTGCAATGTATTCAATGTGTAATTGAATTGAATTAAATTATTCTAAGGTAACAAACACACATCGATTCTTATTTTCAGGTGATTATACACTAATGAAAACAGACTTATGAATCTTATATTCCATTTCTGCCAATAGCTCCTCCTAAATGTGACACACTGGACCTTTAATTGTATGTGTCAAACAGAATGAATCTGAGGCTTATTCCTCCTAAAATAATGGACCCTAAACAGCTGACAACATCTACATCAACCTGCTGAGTGGAGCCTTTAAGGCCTCAGCATACTGATAAACATGCATAAACATGCTAGTTATTCTAAAGGCAAAGGTGTTTATACCTGTTACCAATGGACACAGTCGTTCAAGGTAAACAGAAGCCTTCTCTTCACATAAAAACAGGGGGATGGAAACACACTTACTGTTAGATAATCTGCACTTGCAATAACACTGCAATAAGCACTTAGTTAGAAGCATGCTGAAGCCTTTAGTTTCCATTATTGTGCACATTGGCCTGAGCTGAGCTGTTTCAGAATCTTTCATTCAAAATCTGTACCTGACGTGGGTCTACTCATCCTGGTAAATCTCTGGTTGTCGTGAAGTTGCCGTTTGACGTTTCTCTTCCTGTAGAGCATGATTGTTCACTCTCATTCATTCAAATCTGTGTACTTTCCATTTCTGTCTTCTAGGAATTGACTAAATATTTAATTGTCAGAATCATCAAATTAATTTCTATCCCTAATAGAGACATCTGCATTGTCACCAATTATGGGAATGCTTGGGAGCATGGGCACTCACAGGTAATGTAAGTCCCCATGGGGCGTGAGGTGTCCATATCGGTGGAATGATAACATCATCCAATGAAGATTAATAAAGGTTTGGACACAGTGCCAAAGCAATAACTGCG
Source organism: Siniperca scherzeri (assembly GCA_027580175.1). Classification (NCBI taxonomy): domain Eukaryota; kingdom Metazoa; phylum Chordata; class Actinopteri; order Centrarchiformes; family Sinipercidae; genus Siniperca; species Siniperca scherzeri. The sequence goes on along the minus strand of CM050850.1, from coordinate 497,506 downwards.
TCCATTCCTATATTTAACTTTTTTGGTGTCATCTGACAGTTCCCCTAGGTTTAGACCTCTTAGTGGTTTCATGCAGTGGGAAGTGTGTCACTTGGCATCCTGCTTTGAACCAGCTGTCTGACCTAATTGGCTCTGCGTTATACATGTTAAACAAGCTGCTGTGCAACCCCGAAGGCCAAAATACTAAAGGAGATTACAAACAGAAATATACTCAGGAGCAGGGCCAACCCCAGATTTTAGAAATACTGGTGTCACGAATCCAAGTCCCCCAGCACAACCCCACCCACCTGAGTAGAAATCACTATAAAATTTGGTGGGTATCACAAATTCTACATATTTATTCATTAAACCTTTATATTGTATCCTCTGTAAATTTTCTACTATCTCCCCACATTTGGTCTAAATGCTGTTTCTCTATCATGCTGCGTACATAATTATGTTGGAGAATTCTATATCCCTTGTAATTTAATTAATTTAATTTATGTTTAAGTTTTCTTGCTTGAAAACAATAGAATATAAACTCCTTGATGTCCTTTAACCCCTCAAATTCCCTAGTATATTACCGGGGACATGACCTCAGTGTCCTCAGTGGTTGCTACTACCCTGCTCAGGATTTTCTGGAGGGTTCTACTCTACTAGTGACAAGTGAGTCATAATAATATGACAACATCTTGTTTATCATGCGTACCAGGAGAACAAACAATATATAACACCTAAAAAAATTCAAGCCAGCATTAGAACAAAATGTACCAGCTTGTGTTTGACCCAGTGGTTAGGTACTGTATGCATTATTCAAGTATCTTAAGGGTGTTGTGTTAAACTACAAAAACCTGTTCACAGTAAGCGGTTCCATCTTTTGAGTATGAAAACAAAACAATCCATTTGAAACCTGTTTGCCCCGAACAGCTCAAACACCTTTTACATGACTAAGCTCCTCGGAGAAAGTGGCGTCTTCAAGGTAACACGTAAAGGGCAGCTGGCATCTTTACAAACCCTCAATCCAGCGGATTGACAAAATAATATGCACCCATCGCTTTCTGCCTGCGGATGGAAAGAGAATAGGAAAAAAAACATAAAGAAAAGGATGCAGGGCGCATTTGTCCCACCCCTCTCTTTTTAATCAGAGGAGGAAGACTGACATGTCCAATCATAACAAAACATCAGCTGGTAAATGGGCCTTCGCAATCACTGTCAGCCAGCCTCCATTAGAAAGACCCCCTTTCCTGGACATCAATCAACGCTTTATGGACTGATTCCTTCATTCATTATTTAATTACAGCTATTTCTTTATTTATTTAACCACTGAAGACTTTTTTGTGAGGCTTAATCACTTCTTTGTTGGCAATCACATTTTTACTTCTTGTTTATGTCAGTTTTTTTTCTTTCTTTTATCCTTCTTTTGGTAATAACTTTGTTCCTCTGTTCTGTCCCTGTGAATAAAAGCTGGGAGAGAACAGCAGCGCTGGTCCTATCACCACCTACAACAACTAGTGGGAGCTCAAAGGAAAGTGGTTAAAGCAGAGTGTCAGACATTTGATCAACTTTGGATGCACTAAAAGTGATCAGCTAAAACAACATCATTCTGCTCTCTAATTTCAGTACATTCGATGAACACACAAAAAAAAAAACAAGCTCCCCAAAAGTGGCAAGCCCTCTGCAGAAATCACATGCAAAATAGCCAACTGTGGAAATCTGGAATTATTTCCTGAAATTAAGCCCATTAGCCGTGAAATTATTTGCTTTCATTTAAGACACCATGCAATCCAATTTGAGGTGGCACACGCACACTACATCTCTTTCCAATTTCCCACTGATCCCGCGGAACCGAACATCCACAAAAGAAGCGGTTTGGGTCACCTAAGTATAGAAATAAGAGCTATATCCTACTGAGAATCAGATTGGAATGAAAGATTAGCAAGGCTTTATCATGATATTCATTCAAATCCCCCCCCCCGAACATCAGCATCCAGCTCGCTTTTTCCTCCAGTTAACACTTGAGCAAAGTTTTACAGAGCAACTTAAAGGAGCCACAAAGCAGAATGCTACGATCAGCTGATGGTGAAATGGTGATGGATTTATTGGATATGGATTATTACTGCCATTATTACAGAAATACCAGAGAGGGTTGGATCAGTGTAGTCAGAGGTGTGTGGAGTTTGCAGGTTCTCCAAATGCATAAGTAGGTTTCCTCTGTGTGCTCCAGTTCTCTCACACAATGCATGGACATGCAGGTTGGTTAGGTTAACTGGTAACTTTACATGTGTAGGGGTGACTGTGAATTGTGTTTGTATATACAGTAGGTGTCAGTGATAGACTGGTGACCTGTCCTGAGTCACCAGGCCAGGCCAGGACATTGCAGCCTCTTGCTTAATGTCAGCTGTGATAAGGCTCCAGCCCCCTGCGTCCCGGCAGAGGACAAGCATGTATAGATAATAGATTAAGTGTTTATCATTTAAAGTCAATGAGTTTTCGATTCAATAGGTGGGTTGCTGTGATTCAAAGGGTTATTATCCCAAAAATATTTCTTTTCAGTCTATAGTCTACAGTGATGGCCCAAATGTTTTGCCAGTGGTATTATGACTATGAAAAAATGCAATATTTTATATTAACTGTGAAATTTCTGACCAATATCAATTCATTTCAGTGGAATCACCTCAATTAGTAAATTTGCTTGTTGAGGTGAAATACATTTTAGATGTGCTGTCACATAGAGTTCATCTTTAGTGAACTGACACATAAATTTGTTCCATGACAGTGACTGATTTTGAGGGAATGGGGAGACCTGGGGAGTCCAAAATAGAGGAAGCTATCAAATTAACTGTGTCGCACCATCCAATGTTATGTAACTCTGCTCTGATGGAGTATAAACTGCTCCACAAATGCAAGTAGTCACAATGTCACCAAGCTAGCACCACCTGTTGTGAAAGGACCTGCAGCTCAATTTCCCTGTGCCTCTTTCTGGTGGGCCCAGACACGTAAAGATATACTCCACCCAAAGTCTGTCCAGTGTCACACACACAGCCAGCTGTAGTCTTGAGAGGTAGCTGTAAAAAGATTCCACACTTATGGTGGAAAGTGGCTGTGGTCAGCTTGGACTTAAGGCAGCAGTTACAGATGTACTGGTGCTTCTAATAGAGATAAATGTGCAGATGTTTAGATTGCATTCAGTTTCCTATATTTTTTTGCACCTTGTGTGCAGAAGCTCTTTTAGCATATCATATTTATCATATTTGTACTAAAATATAGCTAAATACAATGCTTTTCGTGTCAGCTCTGAAAGCTTCTCTTTCAGCTCATCTGTTTATTTAATCAAAACTGACAGTGGAGATGCGGATTGTGCTGCATGAGTGTGTGCTCCTATATACGTTTTGATGTGTTTTTCTGCTGTGTGGAATACATGAAACCAAGCTGTTATCCATCAATGGGGAAACTACACACGTTTTACAGCTACCTTCTCAGCCTACAAGGTGATAGATTTAGATTTGAAAACGTTTGGCAGTCGAACTAAAAGATAGACAGACGAATACCGGCACAAAGTCAGAGCCAAGCCCTGCCAGTAATAAACCGTTAGAACAGGTGCTCTTCTGGCAACTTGTTGCCATGAGCTGTGGTTTGTCTACACAGGATGTTTAGTTCAAACAAATGAAAAGACTAAACGAGTGCATGCATCCAATCCACCAGCAGAAGACACGTAGATTTGGGTTCATAAGCCACATCCTGTGACTGAGTGACAGTGCTGGATGTGCCTTTACGTGCAAGCAGTGGGCTCCAACCATCCATGTACTCTCTGCAAGTTAACAGTACAGCAGCGTAGCACACCCTGAACCTGACAGGAGGATCTGACGTCTGACCAATGGCTCTGGATGGAGGGAGTCCAGTGGACTTAAAGGTAACGACAAGGTAGAAGTCTAATGGAATGCAAATAGGTACACCTCCACCCCCACCTCCTCCACCCGGACTCCTACATTAGTGAGATTGCTCCTTTTTGCAGGAGGTGAAAGGGCTGTCCATCTCCCTGTGTCTGTACACATCTCTTTATAGCAAGAGAAACTCACCTCCCTGTTGAGTCAGAGCAGTGTATGGAGGCTGCAGGTAAACAGTAGCTACTGGAGAATTGATGTTTGACCCCCTGACCTTTCCTCTAGCACCACTGTCAGGTCATAATCTTTTCCACCAACGTCCATGCCAAGCAGTGGTGGATAGTCAGTAAGTACATTTACAGTTTTGAAGTACTGTTACTTATTGTACTATCATTGTACTTGGACAACTATAGTTATATAACTATAGTATAGCAACACTCCAGATTTTCATTCAAAGATATGATCAATAAATTAAATATAATGCCTTGTTGTAGATTAAACTACCCAACAGTGTATAAAGTGGTTGCTTTGCTTACATGTTAATTTATCAGTAATGAGAATATAATATATATAACACAATGACGCTCTGAAAGGGGCCACTCTGCATGATGAGTATGTTCACTTTTGATACATAGTACATTTTGCTGCTAAAACCTATGTAGTTGTACTTTAGGTGAGACTTGAAAGAACATATTCTCTCTCTTACAAATGAAAAGTTGAATTCATGAAGCTATAAAGCAAACCTGTACTCAGTTCAATACACTCAGGGGTTTTGCTGCCAAAACCTTACTTGGTCTGGTATGACCAGTAGCTTTTGGTGGCTAATGTTACCTGCCACCTACTTTTACTAAAAGCTGCAATTTGTAAAATTTGTCTTTTTTCTTTTTTCTACGAGCCAACTGCCGGCAGCGGAACAAGCCTTAACACACAACATCGATATTTTTTAAGTTGTCATGGCGAACAAGTTAGCAAACAGTTGCCACACATCCAGCAGTTACAGAGCAGCATTAACATTAATTTGGCATTGCGTTTGTGTCGCCTGATGGACGTCAGTCCAGTATTCTCTCTGTCAGCTCTGTGTTTGGTCTCCAGCAGCTCCTGAGGGAAATATCTGGCTCTTTAGCTGCTAGATGCTCCACTATGTTCAGCAGCTGCTCTCTGACTGACTCTGTCTGCTGTTTGCTGCTGAGCAGCTCGTGTTCAGCGGCTTTATCACTGAAAACAGCTGCCTGAGAGCAGAGTTGTGGGCCAGAAAACCAAAACAATGAACTAAAAGAGGCTAAAAAGTGTAGAGCTGGGGGGAACTGCAGAGTTGGATGATAATTCAGATAGTTCATCAGTATGCACGACCTCACTCACATTACATATAGTCATTTGGTTCATTGTTAATATAAAAATACTGATAATTGCAACTTTAAGTTAAGGACCACTTATGACAAAGTAGGCCTATCTTGCAAACTAAATGCAGGATTTCCATGACATCTTCTGTGGATATCCATGGTCTCCAGAGGATGGATCCTCTGTTTTGGTGACTTTCTGACAATTTTCTGACTACCTCTGCAGTGCCTTCATCAGGCCAAAGTTTCCACTAGTACAAGGAAAATATCAAAATCTAATGTGGAGATTGATTTTAAGGTTGTGGCCAGTTTGAGTCTGTGGCCACTCAGCAATGTAGCAGGGTATTGTGTGTCATGCTAAAAGGCACTTCAGCCATTGTATATGAGAAGGAAAGTATTATTTTCTCTACTCACATTTTCTCATGCGGTCTTGGGATTTGAACCAGTACCTTTCCAGTCACAAACAGGCTTATACCTGAGGTAAAAGGCATCTTGTTTAATGGAATGGAGCAACATGTAGAGGAAATGCAGGGAAAATGTGTGTTTTTGTTTTGTTGCATGTGCATGCATACAGGTATGTGCATGTGTGTGTGTTAATCACAGTCGCCACTTTCATTTTGTTATCACAGACAGTCCAGCGAGGAGGGCACCTTTAAACCGGATTAACATTTGCTTGTGTGTTACATAAGCAAACACTGGGGCCTTGATCATGATTAAAATAAGGGGGAAAAGATTATCACAGCCAGTGTGTCATTCAGACCCTCTGAGACAGTTTTCCTGCTTTTCACCTTTTTTAATGAAAGATTTTTCCTCAATTCCTTTGTTCTCAATGTCATTTACACCTTTGTGTTTTTAGTGCTAAATATTATTCATGACAGCGGTTACTCAGGTTGTGGCTTATTAAATCAGAGTTTTAATTAGCACCATAGGTGAGAAAGTTAAATACCCAAAGTCTGGCCCAACAGCACATGATACTGAAATATTATATTAATTAGATTGATAACCATTGAATGACCATTAAATCATAACAAGAAATGTTCATTCACACCATCATTTAATATGGCAACATTTTGCGGTGAAATCAATTCATCTCAAAGGAATTGCCACAATGAGTGTATTTGCTCGTGGGATGAAGTAAATCTGCACAAATCTTTTGCATTGACATGCCATTTCACACCATAGAAAACCGTCTTGACAATGCTTACCTTTCAATTCAATTCAATTTTCTTTATATAGCGCCAATTCATAACAGAAGTTATCGCACTTTTCCTACAGAGCAGGTCTAGACCATACTCTTTATAATATTATTTACAGAGACCCAACAAATCCCACCATGAGCAAGCAAGGGAACAGAGAGCCAGAGAGTGCAAAACAGAGGAAGCTATCGTAGATTATTAGTTATGTTGCACGATCCATGTCTCTTCAAAAGCTGTCAATTTAAGAAACCCTTTAGCAACAGAGCTAACACACTTTCTAACTGACATTTTGCAAGCTAGCCAGCTCAGAGAGCTATTGTGACTGCCCATTGCTAGCATATTCCCAGCCAGGTAGTGTGGTAGCGGTTGGCTCACCAGCTACAGTAGTTAACCAACTAGCCCTATGCGTAGTACTACGTCACCAATCTTGTATCACTACAGATTTCACCAGAGCTTTGTAGTTGGACCAGGTCTTAAGACAGATGAGACCAATTAAAGTGTAACATTTGTGCTGCCTTGTGTTGTAATGTTGAAAACACATGATCGCAGTTTTTAAATGTAAATGGACTGTACTTGTATAGCGCCTTTCTAGTCTTCCAACCACTCAAAGCGCTTCACACTACACGTCATTCACCCCATTCACACACATTCATACACTGATGGCATGTGCCAACTGCTCATCAGAACAAATTAATAATAATAATAATAAAACTTTATTTATAGAGCACTTATCAAAACAAAGTACAAAGTGCTTCACAACAAGAGAAATAAAATACCACAGTGAATGACGAAATATAAAGAAATAAAACACATAAAATACACAAAAGCAATAAAATAAACAGTAAAATAAACAGCCAGTTCAGGTAAAATCAGGATATGCTTTCAGATAAAAATGTGTTTTGAGACGAGACTTAAACAAAGACACTGACTCAGACAACCTAATTTCTTGCAAGTTGTTCCAGAGCCTCGGGGCCCTGATAGCAAAAGCTCTGTCCCCTTAGTTTTCATCCTGGACTCAGGAACAGACAGGAGACCCCTGCCGAAGATCTCAAACTACGTGAAGGTTCATAAGGGATTACAAGGTCTAAAATATAATCTGGGGCCAGGCCATGAAGAGCCTTAAAAGTAATCAACAAGATCTTAAAATCAATCCTAAAACCAACAGGGAGCCAGTGTAAAGAGGCTAAAACAGGTGTTATGTGGTCATACTTCTTGGTCCTGGTTAACAGCCTAGCAGCTGAGTTTTGTACAGTCTGCAGTCGTGTCAGAGTTTTTGATTAAGACAAGTGAACAGGCTGTTACAATAATCAAGGCGTGAGGAGATAAAAGCATGCACAACAGTTTCTGCATCACTAAGATTTAAAATAGATCGTATTTTTGCAATGTTTCTGAGGTGATAGAAACATGATTGGACAAGCTTAATGATATGTTGCTCAAAACATAAATTGCTATCAAACAGGACACCAAGATTTCTTGCAACAGGCGTGATATGTTGTGACAGGTTACCAGTGGATGGCAGTATTTGTTTAGTGATGTGTTGTGGCCCAATAACAAGGATTTCAGATTTATTTGAGTTGAGCTGAAGAAAATTTATCGACATCCAATTTTTTATGTCAGACAGGCAGTCCTGCAGAGAACTCAGCGTACTAAGGTCAGTGGGCTTGACAGGGAGGTACAACTGTGTGTCATCCGCATAACAATGAAAAGAAATACCATGTCTGTGGATTACATCACCCAAGGGAAGCATGTATAAGGAGAACAATATTGGTCCCAGAATTGAATCTTGAGGCACACCATACTTGATATGGGAAAAGGATGACTTGAAGTTATTAATGCTAACACAGAATTTCCTATTGGACAGATAAGATGCGAACCAGTCTAGTGCAGTGCCAGATATGCCCACCCAGTGCCTCAGTCTATCTAAAAGAATGCCATGATCAATTGTGTCAAAGGCAGCACTTAAGTCCAGCAGCACAAGAATTGAACACATGCCTGTGTCTGCATTCATTAATAGGTCATTAGTGACTTTGAGAAGGGCTGTCTCAGTGCTGTGGTGTTGACGAAAGCCAGATTGGAACTTTTCAAAGGTATTATTGTTTTCCACAGCAGCAAGAAGCTGCTTAGATACAAGTTTTTCGAGAATCTTCAAAATAAAAGGCAATTTGGATATTGGGCGGTAGTTATCCAGGAGGGTGGGATCAAGCCCAGGTTTTTTTAGGACTGGCTGGACACAAGCTGTTTTAAAGAAATCAGGGACACAGCCAGTAGACAGGGAGCTGTTAAAAATAATTTGTAAAAGGGGCGCAATACAATCCATAACTTCCAATAGAAACCTAGTTGGGATTTTGTCCAGAGGGCTGGAGGATACTCTCATAAGATACATGATGTCTGCGAGTTCAGGCAGAGTAACAGCAGAAAAATTGCTCAAAGAATCCCTGAGCAGGTGATCCACATCTAAAAAGGCAGGATTGGGGGTGATATCAGATCTTATTAACTCCACCTTTCCAGCAAAGTGCAAAAGAAACTTTTCACAATCAGCATCACACTCAGCAGGGGCACAAGGAGAGGCTGGGTTAACTAACTGATCCAAAGTCTTAAACAGGAATCTGGGGTTGTGCTGATGGGCAGAGATAAGTGCAGAGAAATGGCATGTTCTTGCATCCTTCACCATCCTATTATAAAGGCGTAATAACTCTTTCATGGCCACAAAGTGGACCTGGAGACCTGATTTCTTCCATCTGCGTTCTGCTCTTCTGCATTTCTTTTTACAGCTTCAAATACTGTCATTTAACCATGGCTGTTTTCTAGTCTTTGAGTTTGGTCTATTTTTCAGAGGAGCTATGAGATCTAAGGTTGAAGAACACAGGTAGTTAAAATAATCAACCAAATCGTTGGTGTTGGAGGAATCGGGAAACACACTGCCAGGAGAACTGAACAGTGTACAGAATTTTGAGGCACTATGCTCATTAAGGACGCGTGTGTACTTAGAGCGGGATAAGACAGTACTAGCAGCCTGTAATTCACAGTTAAAAACAATGCATAGGTGATCAGATACAAACATGTCCCTGGTTTCCATAGATGGGGTTTTCAGGCCCAAAGTAAAGACTAGGTCTAAGGTGTGGCCACGGGAATGAGTTTGGCCAGACCCATGTTGTTGAAAGTTGAAAGAGTCAATTCACACACACACACTCACACACACTCACACACCAATGGCACAGCCTTCGCAATTTGGGGTTCAGTATCTTGCCCAAGGACATGTGGGCTGGGGGAAAGCCACCAATCTTCTGATTAGAGGTCAACCTGCTCTACCTCCAAGCCACAGCCGCCCCTAAATCTTGCTAAAAAGCTCCAAATACCATTCTGACAGGCCACACCTGAAGATTACCACAGGGAGAAGATGATTATATGGAGAAGTGCAAGGCTCTGTCCTGTGTGACCTACTTTTTAGACTTTATATGTTACCCTCAGTGGTCATCATCTGTAAGCACAGTATCGTTTTACGGTGCTATGCAGATTACACCCAACTCTATATAGCAGTTAATCCTGATCACCTGAGACCTCTTAAAATCTGCATCTCTGACATCAGTTTATGGATGACTTAAAATGTCATGTCTTAAAATGTCTCAGAAAGAGAGAAATTGTGATTACTGTTTACTACACTATCTCAGTACATCTCACCTCTGGCAAGAAATCTGAATGTTACCATCCAGAGAACATAACTAGAACATATCATTTAAAGACTATTGTCAAGGTCAATTATTTTCTTTCTGTCAGAGATGCAGAGAAGCTGCATGCTGTTATTACGAGTAGGCTCAACTACTGCAATGTACTGTTCACAGGTTGCTCCAACAAGTCTATAAATCAGTTACAGCTCATACAGAAAGCCGCTGCCACAGTTTTAAGTGGAACAAAGAAAAGAGCTGCACTGGCCTCCAGTTAGCTTTGGGATAAATCTTAAGATTCTCGTACTTGTCTATAAATGTATTCATGAACTTTGTTTTGGTATAATGCAAAGATAAATCCATTGTAGATCCCTTCAATCCACAGTCTCTTTGTTGCTTGCCATTACCAAAAACTAAGACAAAGACCTACTATGAAGCTGCTTTATGTAGTTCTGTAACTAATGTTAGGCACTTTGACCTGCATTTTGTATATGAAAGCTGCTATATAAATAAAGTATATTGACCTTTTTGCATTCACGAAAGGTCCCCAAGCTGAGCCATTGAGTATGATTGCCTTAGATAATTTTCATATGTACTGTAAGGAGTGGTTTTATTTATAATTGGGTGATGGAGAGTCAGGCAGTCATGAACACCTCCTAATACTCTGTTTGATTCTACCACAGGAAAATCAATAATTTTCTTGTTTTGATGATGCCTAGGTGAGGCAACCATTGAAACCAACCACCCTCAACCTCCCTCAGCCATACACATACATGTTGAGGAGATTTTCCTGCTCATTAAACCAATCAATAACCACTTGCTAAAAACTGTAACCACAAAAATTAACAGGCAGGGAAGTCTTGCATTCCTCTACAGCATCATGGTCTTGATGGCAGTTCCCCCAGCATGTCCACTGAATCTGAATCTGTTTCCCCATTGAATGGAACAGATTAGCCCATAAGAAAAGAAAACTCAAGTTTGAGAGATCTGGTTTCTCATGAAAACTTGAGTTTCAGTGATTGCAGCCTTGTTGGGCCGCTGGAATTTTGGATGTTCCCAGCTGTGATGCATATTAAATCAATAGGACTTCTTAGAATTACTAGATAGTTGTAGTAGAAGAAGTATCATACACCAGTGGAACTTGGTGTATGAGACATGTTAATTTTCGACCAGCTTTACTGAAGAAGATCAACAGATTTACAGGAAATGTTCTGCAGTATATGTGATGCTGAGGAGCTGCCAATGTAATGCAGAAGAAGGAGGATAAAACACCATGCTCCTATAATTGTAAATGAGTTGAGTTGAAATTTTGTTGAGTAGCAAAAAATTCACTCCAAGTCCTCCCAGTGCACAATTATTTATTTTTCTTTTTTATATTCAGTTAACTGTTCAATTAGGTCTTCTGTAAATTTGATTTCCGTACATGAAGGTCTAAATTGTGTTTCAAAGCTCTCCACACTGCCATAAATAGAATTCTGGTGGATAAATAAGGACTATTGTTTATTGATTTTTATAGGTCAAAGGCTAGCGGAATTTACGAACAGAATACATGTGATATTCACATTTTCGCATGCGCAATGTCCAAAAACTACATATGACTTAAATTTAAAAACAGGATTTGTGGATTCATCACACATGCTTGTATGTAAATGTATCACGTGTGAAAAGGTGTTGCATTAATATCCGAGAATCATGTGTCTTCAGTATATTTGAATTTTTCATATGTGATTAACATGTCAATTGTATTTCATATGATATTCCATATGCACATGTGCTTTTTTCTCTCTTTTATAAGGCTACATATACAATATTAAGTCTAAAAAAAAACTGGAATAAGCCTATAAACTACAGACCATACGTACGATTTTAAATGTAGAATGTGATTCTCCCTACATTGCAAAAGCCCCCAAAGTTCAAGAAAAATACAGAGGACATGACTTTAATGCCCCGTTTCTGTCCTTGTTCCCTTGTAGTGTAGGTGATTCTGGAGAACCTATGTTGCACTAGTAGAAAATGTTGACCAACACAAACCTCTGCAGCAATGACGATAAAGAGGATAAAGACAGAGGGGGACCAACACCTCTATCTTTTGGTACGGCCTATCACCAGTTTCCAGATCTGGGAAAGAAGTTAAATAAAGATTAATGGTACAAACTGATTGCTTATTTGCCACTATTCAAAGCAAATTTGTTATTTTCTGTAATGCCTCAAATTTCCTTCATAATCTGACCAGGGAGCTAAAACATGCCCTGTATACACATACAGTATGACACACATATTTTCTTTATTACACAGCCCCAGTTTTTTTCCTTAAATCTACAGGAGTTAATTTTTTATGACTGTTTATAGACTAAATCTGAATTTGAACCAACCGCTAAAACACACACAGTGAGAATGAATGTCATCACACAGCTACGCTTTGGATCTTCTGTCCAGGATTATCAACACAACCCAGCACAAAAACACTTACATACACACAAACTCCGCCTTACCACCTGCCTGGCCCCCCCACCCTCACTGTCTGGCATTCCCCTGTACACAGACCCCTCCTCCTCCACCCCATCCCCTCCATATGCCTTAATGATGACCTGCTAAGGCCTCCTTTGGCCGAATAAAAAGGGATAATTGGCTATCATTGTCTTCCCCCGGCGCTGCAGCGGCAGTGGCGGCAAAACGCTGGTGTCCAGATGCCCGGACCCCGCTTCTCAGGGCCTTAATTAGAGTGAACCTGAGGACCAGGAAAAGGCCAATTAGGAAATCCCCCCACCACCACCAACACACACCAGCACACACACAGACACACCACTATCCACTTTATTTTTTCCTATCTTCTCTTATTTGCTGGCCTTTCCTTCTACATTCACCCCATCTGTCTGAATGCAGGTGAAGAAGTGGGGGTGGGGGGGAGTCAAGGGCTTTCTTTCTCTTTTCTCAGGGCGTGTGTGTGTGCACACCAAAACACACACATACAGTACAAACATACAAACCCCCCACGTGGGGTCTTGTATTACCATATGTGGGCCTTCCTCTATCCCGATCTCAGTATAAAAATAAAGCACACACACACACACACAAATGTATGATCCCATTAAGGCTTGCCATTTCAATCTCATTATGATCAATTTATTTGTGTAACATTTTCATAAATCTCAACAAACACACCATCTGGATCACTGGCCCCCAACATTTTTGGCTTGTGATCCTTTTAAACGAAGGAATGTCTAATTATGATCCCTCATAACAGGTTATGGCCTTATTGTGGTCATGGGTTGTGAACAGTGATTTTTCCTTCTGAAATTTGTCTCTTTTTAAGGATTATTAGTGCCCAGAAGAGGTGAAAGTACCCAGATTTTAAATTTGGTAAAATAAGTAAAATACTGGATACTTTTGCCTCCTAAAGCCTTTTAAATATATGTAAAATACTGGATGATTTCACCTCTTCAGATTTCTAAAAACCCTGAAACTAAAATTCCTTTTTGCTAAGAAATCAGTATAGTTTTCCTTACATTAACATTCTCCAAGGGCCGACTTTTGGTACCGACTGACAATGTTGGTACTGGTAATTTGATTGGTGCAAAATCTGTGGGTGGGCATTAGTTCCACCAATCACACAGGCAGTCAACCAGCTGGTGGGCAGATGTTGTTAGCAGTTGCTTGGTTCCATCTGTGATTTGAGCATTCCCTACATTACTCCATGACTCTGTACATTATTCTGAGTTGTGATCCGTATAATGGAGTAATGTACAGAGGAGGTTGCAGGAACAATACTCATCTAGTGACCCCTCAAAATAATCTTGGGACCCCTTGAGGGTCCTGCCCTCCATGTTGGAAACCACTGATGTAGATTAAGTGTATTCAATTCAATTGTATTTATATAGCGCCAATTCATAACAGAAGTTATCTCATTGCACTTTTCCTATAGAGCAGGTCTAGACCGTACTCTTTATAATATTATTTACAGAGACCCAACAAATCCCACCATGAGCAAGCACTTGGGCAGAAACCTTGGAAAGAACCAGACTCACAATGCAAATACCACCTAGATTTTTTTAAATAGTAGAAATGTAATTGTAGTGTTAATATTAATAAATTAATAATAATAGGAATGACAGCTATAGGAAAAATGAAGTCAGTATTAGTAAAAGAGCCAATAATAACAACTGTAGTAGCAGTTGTCGAGCAGGAACACGGGGGCAGCAGGTGGCCCGCAACCACAGATCCAGACTCTGCAGCTCTGGAGGCAGAAATACCTGCTGAAAGCAACAGAAGGAGAGAGGAGAGAAACGAGAAAGCACAAAACTACGGGAGAGAGAAGATTTTATAGGGAGCCAGTGCAGAGAAGCTAATATTGGAAAAATATGATTTCTTTTCCTAGTTCTTGTCAGTACACGTGCCGCATCATTCTGGATCAGGGATCTTAGAGAGAAAGGGAAGGTTAGATATAGGTCTATAGTTGGTTAAAACCCCTGGATCAAGATGATTGATCATATCTAGTAAAGAAGTACTAACTAAGGGTAAAACATCCTTAAGCAACCTAGTTGGAATGGGGTCTAAGAGACAGCCTGATGGCTTAGATGAATTAATCGTCGAAGTTAGTTGATGAAGGTCGATAGGAGGAAAGCACCTGTGTTTGAAGATAAGTCGGTACTGGTTGAAGGCAGGACATGATGAATTTTTTCATTATTATTGACGAAACTCATGAAGTCGTTACTACTGAAGGCTATAGGAATACATGGTTCAATAGAGCTACGACTCTCTGTCAGCCTGGCTACAGTGCTGAAAAGAAACCTGGGGTTGTTTTTATTTTCTTCTATTAATGATGAGTAGTAAGCTGCTCTGGAATTACAGAGGATCTTGCCAGACTAAACAAGATTCTTGCAGGTTGTTGGAACACAATTTCCTTTCAAGTTTTCACTATTGTATTGCACTGTATCAGTGGTTGTTGTCCTATATGTGTGTTGCTACTTTGACAAACAACTTGAAGTCTTTTTGCAAGGAGATCAACCTTTACTTATATTATCAGCTGTGTAGGGATTACATTTGAACAGGTATATTAGCCAATACTGCATCCACCTGTGTTCCTTTCTGTGCAGTGGAACTCACTAAATGCATGCTGTCATGATCAGATTACTTATTTGGGGTTTATGAAAGCTCAGGTCCATTAAGTATTATGTGGGTGCTGGCATTAAAAGCCTGAGGGAATAATCTGTGAATTAATTCAAGACCTCATAAGCAATATTTACCCATGCAATTTAAAAAGCATAACAGTGTACCATCAGGTATCAGTGGTATTCAAATTACCTGTACTCTCTTTTGTTTCTGAGACAGAACTGAGGTGAATTTACATTGAGAATTCATTCAAATGCATCTCAGATTAATCAGAGTTAATGCTGCTGCATGCTGCAAAAAGGACTTTTTAGCATGGTAACCAGGCATCCTTACATGTATTTACATTATTCATGAGGGCGATTTGGATAATGCTGCCTCTGACTATTACTCCCTCTATGGTGTGTTAACATGTATTAAGAGTGATTTGATGAGATGTGGATTCATGGGGAATCGGGGTGTCGATTACACTGGAGTTAATAGGGTTGAGTGAGCATGAACTGCAAATTTCATGCAGTTCACACTCATGTAACTTTAATGTAATTCTTTAGGAACAAGACTTTTAAATCCCTGTATGTTATAACACCATGCACATCTGATTCAAAGCAGCTACTAATCAATTTTGAAGAGATTTTAAAGAACCAGCCCTGCTAGCATGCTAACCTGTGTGAAGTTTTGAAAAGTTTGAGCTTCTTAGATGCTAATTGGCTCCACAGGATAAACCACTCAACAGGAACAAAATACCATGATACATGCATATTAACATCTAGAGAAAACAATTAGCAAATTGCTTATCCATGTGAGTAGCAATCCTCGTAGCTGTTGGTGCTATATGCTACTTCCTGCTGCATTCTCACACTCTCTGATCCTTCTTGTTTTGTGTCAGGTTGAGTAAATATCTGCCTAATTTTGCTTTGTTGCCTTCATCTGCGTTGTCTGATCCTGCCATTTCCACCAGAATCAATCAGCACCTCTCAGAAGTGGTAGAAAGCCAGAAAATAAGGTCTGCTTTGTGATTTTGACAACTTTGTCACTATCACTATCTGCCATCAGACACTAAAGACCACACCAGTTGGCTGCTTTTGGAGTCTTAGGAAAGCTGTGTTGACCTCTTATGATTTGAAGAAGCAGGACCAAGGCCTTCATGTCAAATTAAGTTATTTTAATTTCAATGGGTGAATTTTTATTTAAGATTGCTTTTTTGGACTTTTTGCCTTTATTAGATAGGGACAGCTGTGGGGGTGGAGGGGGGGATGCACAATGTAACTTAAAGGAAAACTATGGTTTCGTACAACTTGGGTTTTATTTTTGTTGCTCTGGCCATTGATTCTATTGTTTATTATAATTCGGTACCAAAACATTGCAGCAAAGTATTTTCTGAGATCTCCAAACCTAAAACTAGGTCTAATGGGGCAAGAAACATGAGTAGCCAGACGATCAGACAGGTTGTAAATAAATCCACAATTTAGCCAGATTAGCTGCCACTCGGTTTGGAGGTAGAAGCGAAAGTGAGTGCACCGGAAATATTGATAATAGTCTTTCATTGCACAGGAAAACTGTTCGAGTCACAACTACGGTACATACAGTAGGTCAAAATTTAAGCAGGAAGTTGGACTATAAACTGTAATGGATATTTACATTGAGTATATATATTTGATATGTTTTGTCATAAAATGAAATCTTGATATCATACAAGGCGTCCCCAATAACTTCAGTTCAGGGATATTACTGTGTAAAAAGGAAATCTGAATATATTTGGCAGTTTTTTTCACTCATTACATTAGATGATTTTCTGCCCAGGTAGGAAGATACTGTAGGTAGGTCTTATTTGTGGAAAAAAAATCTAATGCACAGCTAGTAAATTTCCAAATTTCTTTGGAAGAAAAAGACAAGGTAATTGTCATTCTCACTCTAACAGAAGCTTGAACTAGAACATAAAGGAAATGGAGGAGGTTATCACTATTCAATCCATGCTGTTTGTCTGAAGTGAATTGTTTAAAGAAAACTACAATGAGTGAGTAGCGCCAAAAATGGAGACTCCTGGAAATACCCCATTTAGGATTACCACAATACACCCACACTTGCCCCTGGTAACAAGCCCCACGATTTGCCAAGAGAGGCTCTTTTCATCAAATAACTTTGAACAAGACAGTCCCTCGAAAGGACAGTTGTTCTAAGCTCTGCCGCTATCAGTGTAATCTTCTGCCAGACGAACATGATGCTTATCTTAATAATGACCAGCAAAATTATATTTTAATGCTGAGATCGGCACTGGCAGTTGTACCCTGGGGAAGGACTTCTTAGAGATGAGTGCGGCTAGATGTTATCCAGTATGTTGGTTATCAGATCTGCTGTAGAGGATGCAAAGCTTCCCGAACTGGATTGGAGGGAGCAGACAGAGAAGGGAAACCATCCTGTTGCCCAGGACGTGGATGGTGGATATACAATGCAACACACACACACTAGCTGCTGAATGTGTGCTCTCACTGTCTTATACACACTCTGTCTGAAGACATGCATCAATATTAAAGCTTCTCTCTCTTGGTCCGCCTCTCTAGCATGCAGCTAACCCCTGGGACAGGCATGGATTTTACTATGATGAATGCAAATTAAAGCTCTTCTTCTGCATGTCTGACACAGTAGCTTGAACACTCTGGGGCAATAATACTCCTCAACATCCCCCACCCCTCCATTACACAGATCTTCCAACAACAACACTGCATCAGAGATTTGGAGAGCTGATCAAACCAGTTTGCACTGGATGAAAAACAGATTCCATCAAACTGTGACAGCATCAGATAATCTCATAAAAACAGTGGAAGAGCCCAAGTGCCCGAGGCGAAAACAATTTAAGCAGCTGCAGCTAAGGGGCCCTTAACCAACATGGGGCCCTGAATTTAGCATATTGCAAGTGTGAAGTCCTCTGCTACAGTTGCAGTTGAGACACCTGGACATTTTGTATGCTAGCTTGATCTCTTCTTAGACAACAAACAGAGTTAAAGCTTCCACATTGATGATGGCCACTAACACTGAGGATCATAATTCTGCTGGTTTTAGCCCATTAACTACATGAACTGAAAGCAGCTGTTTGCCTCTTAATGGTCAATCAAGTATACATGTTGGTAGCAGATTGTCTAAGATATGTAGAATCACTTGGCTGCTCAGGTCAGCTGTGGCTCAGTGACCAGCAATGTGGCCCACAATAAAAAAGGTCCTAGCTTCCAACCACAATCATGGCTATTATAAAGTACTGTGATTCAGTTTTTCAATATTTTAAGCTGTGGCTTCTTCTTTTTCTAGATAGTTTCGAATCCTGTAACTGTAAAATGCTGGTGGATATCGGCCAGCAGTTAATCTTTCCACCTGAGATTGCTTCCACCAACCTTAGGCCAGATTTGGTACTCTGGTCCCCTTCACTGAAAACTGTTTACATCGTAGAGCTAACAGTCCCGTGGAAGGACTGAGTGGAAGACGCCTATGAGCACAAGAAACTATGCTACGCAGAGCTGGCAGCAGAAACAAAACAGCGTGGCTGGAATACCAAAGTCAAAATCGGGCTCGAAGTGGGAGGAAGCAGAGGATTTGTGGCCTCTTCTACCATCAGACTGCTGAAAGAACTAGGAATCCACAGACAGGCTCTGCGACAGACCATCAGATTAATCTCAGAGGCAGGTGAAAGGAGCAGCCAGTGGATATGGCTCAAGCAGAAGGATCCTTGCTGGGCTCCAAGAACATCAATATAACATAAAGGGAACAGGAAAACAGAATGGGGGTTCTGGGACGCCAGAACCCACGTTGAGCCCTCTGGAGATGTAGTGGGCTAATGGAGAAGGGGACCGCTGGAGAAGGGTATCGCTGGCATAGAGATCGTTGGAGAAGGGAACCGCTGGAGAAGGAGATCGCTGGAGAAGGGATCCACTGGAGAAGGGTTGTAGGGAATATGCACGGTTGCATGGGGAGTCCTTGCACCAAACGAGGTCGGACAACTGGCTGAGGTGAGTGCTGGGCTTTATATGCTGGCTGTGATTAGGTGCTGATGGGGAGCAGGAGTGTGATAGGGAGCAGGTGTGCTTCATTAGCAGACAGTGGAGCCTGGCGTATCCGTGACAGTACTCCCCCCTCCACGGCCAGCTCCCGAGGGCCGAAAAACCCAGCCGACGTGTTGGTCATCCTCCACCATGGGGAGCCAGTTGATCCGGGCAGACAGCCAGGGGTTGGGCATGTGCAGAGCTGGGAACTTCGGGTGGTCGACCCAGAGCCTGGACAGGTGTGGAGTTGGGAGCCTCAGACGGACGACCCGGAGCCTGGACAGGTGTGGAGTTGGGAGCCTCGGACGGACGACCTGGGGCCTGGACAGGTGTGGAGCTGGGAGCCTCGGACGGATGACCCGGGGCCTGGACAGGTGTGGAGCTGGGAGCCTCGGACGGATGACCCGGGGCCTGGACAGGTGTGGAGCTGGGATCCTCAGACGGACAACCCTGGACCTGGGTGTTGCGCAGGACCTCGGGTGGACGACCTGGGAGCTGAACCAGGGTGGAGCTGAGGACCTCAGGCGGACGACCCAGGAGCTGAACCAGGGTGGAGCTGAGGACCTCGGGTGGATGACCCGGGGAGCCTGCCCCTCCGGCAGAGAAGGAGGGTATTGCTGTTGCTGTGACCCAGCCGACAGTTCAGTGGCGTGCTGCGATCCAAACGGAAGAGGAGCTGGTTGCGATCCAGCATCGGCTAGGGATTGGTGCTGCTGCCATCCAGCTGGGAAAGGAGGCGACTGTGATCCAGCAGGGAATCCGGGAGCAGGATGCTGCTGCGAACCGGCAGGGAGTCCAGGGAACTGCTGCGATCCAACTGGGAAAGGAGGCGACTGCTGTGATCCAGCAGGAAGTCCAGGAGCAAGATGCTGCTGTGAACCGGCACAGAGTCCGGGAGCAGGATGCTGCTGCGAACCGGGATGGAGTCCAGGGAGCTGCTGCGATCCAGCCGGGAAAGGAGGCGACTGCGATCCAGCAGGGAATCCGGGAGCAGGATGCTGCTGCGAACCGGCAGGGAGTCCAGGGAACTGCTGCAATCCAACTGGGAAAGGAGGCGACTGCTGCGATCCAGCAGGAAGTCCGGGAGCAAGAGCCAACGAACCGCTCGGCGGAGAAGCTAGCCAGCCGCTGGGCGGCGGTACAGGCGAGTTGTGGGCAGCTGTACAGGTGAGCTGCTGGGCGGCTGGGCAGCTGGGCAGCAGTGCAGGCGAGTAGCTGGTTAGTCAGCTGATAGTTGGCAGTCCGGCGTGCAATCTGGTGACTGCATGGACCACCTCAAGCCAGACAGGTGCCCCGGTATGGATTCGGCTCTGTGGGCTGTGTGTCTAGCGTCAATGGATAGAGCCACAGTACACCGTTGTCATCCACCACCAAATCGAAGAAGGCCGCCGGTCTGGCTCTTGGCATGGTGAAGTGGGAGGTGACGGAGAGACTAAGGGAGTGCTGGTATAGTCCTTTGGTATTGGTCCGACCTTCTGTTGCGGACAGACATGCAGAAGACAGCGATATGGAGATAGATGGCTCTTTATTAGGTTATAGTATGGGAAGACAGGTGTGCAGGTATGGAGATGGGGAAGACTCACTGGCGTGGAGATCGTTGGATAGGGAACTCGCTGGAGAAGGGGATCGCTGGAGAAGGGAACCTCTGGAGAAGGGAACCGCTGGAGAAGGGGATCGCTGGAGAAGGGAACCGCAGTTGTCGAGCAGGAACACGGGGGCAGCAGATGGCCCACAACCACAGATCCAGTCTCTGCAGCTCCGGAAGCAGAAATACCTGCTGAAAGCGACAGAAGGACAGAGAAGAGAGACGAGAAAGTGCAAACCTACGGGAGAGAGAAGATGTTGAGTTAGTAACATGCAGTATTGGGATAAAAATGTATACAGATTGTGTTTGCTATACTGATGACACTTGCTATGTGAGCTATACATCCAGGGGCTAACCCAACTAGCTTGATTTAGCTAACAGACAACAACTGTCCCACTGCAAAGCTGCCCTGATGGATGTCTCGCACAATCATAATATGTTCTGCACAAGCTAAGATGCAGACCTAATTTGACTTTAGGTTAATTCAGCTGTAATTATTTGGTTCATTTTGAAAACCAAACTGAAGAAAGTTGTGTATCAAACCAAAGAACCTGTACCAAACAGTTCAGGACAAATACATGGCTCTTAATGAACAATTGCCTGCAGTCTTGGCTCCTTTCTGGAGAGCAACAGAACCTGTTGAAAATTGTACTAGTGACTTAAACAGAGCCCTTTCTACCCTTCTGGATTCAGTTGCACCTCTTTCTACCAAAAATAGACAGTCAAAGAGGTCTGTACCCTGGTTTACAGATGAAACACATGCTTTTAAGCATGCCTGCAGTTGACTGGAGCATAAATGATGACAATCAAAACTGGAAGTTATCTATCTTGCATGGCATTGAACTACAGGCGTGCTCTTACTGCTGCAAAAACACCCTTCTCTTGTTTAATGAGTAACAATAAACACTATCCCAGAGCTAAAATTACTCAAAAGCAGCCGTCTGTCAGCCGCCCTTTACGGCTCATGATTTCTTAGATTTGTTTCCTTAGTAAAATAGATGAGATAAGACACAAAATGACTTCCTCATCTCTAGCTACCTCTGCAGAATTAGTCGTACAATACTGACATGTCAGTATGCATTTTGAATCTCTTGAGACCTTGTCTAAACTGGTTTTAGCTTTAAAACCAACAACAGTCTCCTTGACCCTCTTCCAGCTAAACTTTTTAATGATCTCTGGCCATCTCTGGGACCTACAATGCTGAATGTTGGTAATGTATCACTTACAACTGGCACTGTCCCAACTAGCTTTAAGACTGCTGTGGTTAAACCACTAAACCTCACCTTGATCCAGGATGTCTCAATAACTACAGACCAGTCTCTAACCTTCCATTCTTTTCAAAAGGATTAGAAAGAGTTGTGTCTCAGCAACTTTCGGCTCACATAAGTAACAGCAATCTTTTTGAACTTTTTCAATCTGCCTTTAGGGCCTGTTATTCCACTGAAACTGCATTTACTAAAGTGGTAAATTACATTTTGCTTACCATGGATTCAGTGGCGGTTGGTGGAAAATTTTCTAGGTAGGGCTTTGCCACATCCAAAAAGCAAGCACGGAAAACAAAATAAGGCACTAGCATGACTGTATCCTGCTAGCCAGGCCTTTCTGGTGTACCAGCTACAATAGAAGAGAAGCCTTGCATGTACCGCTTCCCTTTCTCGCAAATTTTCTGTCTGATTGCGAGGTCAGATTGATCTAGGCCCAGCTCTTTCTTCTATAGTTTCTCCATCAAAGTTTTCCTCTCAAATGGATCTTGGAGGAGAGAATTACCAGTGTTAGGCTTGAGTCTTGGAGGAGTGAGTTGTCATGTAGTTAAAATGGCGCCAGTAGAGGTCCTGACCATAGACTGTATACAGACTAGCAGTGGCTCACTTGGGGTGATAAACTAATTGCCCTTTCTGGATTAGATTTGAGGATGTTGATTGGCAAAATTTTATGTCATATGTTCATATCTTTGGCTAAACTGCTACTCAGACCCCGCCTCCTGTGGCCAATTTCTCCATCTCCCCAGAGCTGCAGACATGCGGAGGGGACGTGTAGGAAAAGCATATATGTTGCGCAGATGATTTTCTATCACATTTTACACATATGACTGGGTGACTTCTATATTTCAAACACACAAATATTGACAATTTGTTTCATTTATTATTATTATTATTAATGGGGTTTTTGTGGCTCAAGGGCTCAAGTAGGGTGGCAACCTAGCTCCCTCTATTGGCCAGCCGCTACTGCACTACTGATTCAAATTCCACTTCGGTAATTCTATTATTGGACCTCAGTGCGGCTCTTTTTACCATTGATCATTACCAGGGCGTCAAATACCAACGTTTTGTCATATAAACACGCAGATGGTACCCTTTGGCTGCCAGAAGGCTTTTATTAAATCAGGTGACGTAATGTAAACAGCGAGAAAGGAGGAGGAGGTGGGGTGGTTGGATGGGCCAAACAAACCCAGGACTTTCACCCAGGAGACCGGGGTTTGTGTCCTGTGGGAAATTAAAAGTTAACACTGACTTTAAAGTTTTGTTTTAAGTTACATTACATGTCACGTGACTTAGGTGACTTTTGTCACGTGACTTCCTACTGCCTAACCAAGTGGTTAACATAACTACACTTTTAAGTGACATTACATTGTTCTTGAAGGCATCTCCTACTAACGCCAAAGGTACCTTGTCTGCATTTATACGACGCTAAGGGGCGTGACAAAATGTCTGTGTTTGATGCCCTGGGAATGAGAATGCGTTGTCACAGCATACTCCTAGATCGTCTCGAAAACTACTTTGGTGTCTCTGGCCTGGCTCTCACCTGGTTAAAATCTTAACTTTCTGGAAATATACAGTGTGTTTCTTATAATAACATTACATCATTCATTTCTGATGTGAAATATAGAGTACTTCAGGGCTCTGTTCTTGGCCCTCTCCTTTTCTCTCATTATATTTCACCTCTTGGCCAAATTATACGCAGTTTTGGAATTAATTCAAATAAGTGCCTGTAAAGGCAGATGATGATACTCACATTAGAAATATAGAGGCCTGCTTGTCTGCTGTGAAAAATGGATGTCACGTAATTTTCTGCTTCTAAATTCTGATAAAACTGAGAATTACCAGTGTTAGGCTTGAGTCTTGGAGGAGAGAATTACCAGTGTTAGGCTTGAGTCTTGGAGGAGAGAATTACCAGTGTTAGGCTTGAGTCTTGGAGGAGAGAATTACCAGTGTTAGGCTTGAGTCTTGGAGGAGAGAATTACCAGTGTTAGGCTTGAGTCTTGGAGGAGAGAATTACCAGTGTTAGGCTTGAGTCTTGGAGGAGAGAATTACCAGTGTTAGGCTTGAGTCTTGGAGGAGAGAATTACCAGTGTTAGGCTTGAGTCTTGGAGGAGAGAATTACCAGTGTTAGGCTTGAGTCTTGGAGGAGAGAATTACCAGTGTTAGGCTTGAGTCTTGGAGGAGAGAATTACCAGTGTTAGGCTTGAGTCTTGGAGGAGAGAATTACCAGTGTTAGGCTTGAGTCTTGGAGGAGAGAATTACCAGTGTTAGGCTTGAGTCTTGGAGGAGAGAATTACCAGTGTTAGGCTTGAGTCTTGGAGGAGAGAATTACCAGTGTTAGGCTTGAGTCTTGGAGGAGAGAATTACCAGTGTTAGGCTTGAGTCTTGGAGGAGAGAATTACCAGTGTTAGGCTTGAGTCTTGGAGGAGTGAGTTGTCATGTAGTTAAAATGGCGCCAGTAGAGGTCCTGACCATAGACTGTATACAGACTAGCAGTGGCTCACTTGGGGTGATAAACTAATTGCCCTTTCTGGATTAGATTTGAGGATGTTGATTGGCAAAATTTTATGTCATATGTTCATATCTTTGGCTAAACTGCTACTCAGACCCCGCCTCCTGTGGCCAATTTCTCCATCTCCCCAGAGCTGCAGACATGCGGAGGGGACGTGTAGGAAAAGCATATATGTTGCGCAGATGATTTTCTATCACATTTTACACATATGACTGGGTGACTTCTATATTTCAAACACACAAATATTGACAATTTGTTTCATTTATTATTATTAATGGGGTTTTGTGGCTCAAGGGCTCAAGTAGGGTGGCAACCTAGCTCCCTCTATTGGCCAGCCGCTACTGCACTACTGATTCAAATTCCACTTCGGTAATTCTATTATTGGACCTCAGTGCGGCTCTTTTTACCATTGATCATTACCAGGGCGTCAAATACCAACGTTTTGTCATATAAACACGCAGATGGTACCCTTTGGCTGCCAGAAGGCTTTTATTAAATCAGGTGACGTAATGTAAACAGCGAGAAAGGAGGAGGAGGTGGGGTGGTTGGATGGGCCAAACAAACCCAGGACTTTCACCCAGGAGACCGGGGTTTGTGTCCTGTGGGAAATTAAAAGTTAACACTGACTTTAAAGTTTTGTTTTAAGTTACATTACATGTCACGTGACTTCCTACTGCCTAACCAAGTGGTTAACATAACTACACTTTTAAGTGACATTACATTGTTCTTGAAGGCATCTCCTACTAACGCCAAAGGTACCTTGTCTGCATTTATACGACGCTAAGGGGCGTGACAAAATGTCTGTGTTTGATGCCCTGGGAATGAGAATGCGTTGTCACAGCATACTCCTAGATCGTCTCGAAAACTACTTTGGTGTCTCTGGCCTGGCTCTCACCTGGTTAAAATCTTAACTTTCTGGAAATATACAGTGTGTTTCTTATAATAACATTACATCATTCATTTCTGATGTGAAATATAGAGTACTTCAGGGCTCTGTTCTTGGCCCTCTCCTTTTCTCTCATTATATTTCACCTCTTGGCCAAATTATACGCAGTTTTGGAATTAATTCAAATAAGTGCCTGTAAAGGCAGATGATGATACTCACATTAGAAATATAGAGGCCTGCTTGTCTGCTGTGAAAAAATGGATGTCACGTAATTTTCTGCTTCTAAATTCTGATAAAACTGAGATGCTGGTTATTGGCCCTGCTCGAAGTAACAGTAACTCTAGACAACTGTGTGGTTTCTCAAAGTCTGACAGCCAAGGTGTTAGGTTTATCCTACCCTCTCTTTTGATCAGCACATTAAAGAAATCACCAAGAACCCCTTTTTCACCAACGCAACACTTTATTAAAATGAGGTCTTTCCTGTCCTCGGCTGATGCAGAGATCCTAATTCACGACTTTGTTTCATCCAGACTTGATTATTGTAACTTTTTGTTGTAAGGTCTGCCACGTGCCAATACAAAAAGTCTTCAAATGGGTCACAATGCTGCAGCTAGCATCTTAACTAAAACTAGAAAATTTAATTTGATCATCACACCAATTTTAGCTTCTCTTCATAAGCTGTGTGAATGCTGTTGTCCTTTTCTGTGTTTGTGTGTCCTGTCCTCTTTCGAGGTCTCTGTGGTGGAGAGGAGGTGCTGTGGCTTAGGTCCTACTTAGTGGGTGACACCTGAATCTTCTTCTCCTAGATCCATCCTCTTCACTTTTGCTTTACAATCTACATTTTGTCATTATAATTGTATATACTATGACTTTCTTTGTGATCCCTCTCCCAGTCTGTCCGTCCTGGGAGAGGGATCCCTCCTCTGCCGCTCTTCTTGAGGTTTCTTCCCTTTTTTCCCTGTTAAGAGGAGTTTTTGGGGAGTTTTTCCTTATCCGAATTGAGGGTCTAAGGACAGAGGATGTTATATGCTGTACAGATTGTAAAGCCCTTTGAGGCAAATTGTGATATGTGATATTGGACTATATAAATAAAATTGACTTGACTTGACTTGACGTGGCTACATGTGCCCTACACCCCTAATAGATAGATACACACTGTAGAGCTATCTGTTGGTCCATCTTTCCATCCAACATTGTCGAGATCAACCTATCTCAACACAACCTGCCAGGTTGCCATGAAATGTGCTATGGATGTTCATCGTCTCCAAAGAATGATTCCTAAGTATTTTGATGACCTGACAAACATCAGATCAAAATTTCCTCAACCAACACTTGGGTCCACGAGATACCTTGAAAACAATAACAATATTTCAATTTATTATTCTGTGGATATTAATGAGATGCACTGAATACATTCATGCTCCCAAGGAGATTAACCATTTTGATTTTAATGACCCAGTGGCCTTTTCTCTAGCACCATCCTCAGGACAAACTTTACATTATTAGTCCCACAACTGGTAAGGCTCTGAGAAACATATACCCAATAATCATTAGCTCAACTCAAATAAAACTGAAATCCTTGTTATTGGGCCCCAGCACATCACTAAACAAATACTGCCATCCACTGGTAACCTGTCACAACATATCAAGCCTGTTGCACGAAATCTTGGGGTCCTGTTTGATAGCAATTTATGTTTTGAGCAACATATCACTAAGCTTGTCCAATCATGTTTCTATCACCTCAGAAACATTGCAAAAATACGATCTATTTTAAATCTTAGTGATGCAGAAACTGTTGTGCATGCTTTTATCTCCTCACGCCTTGATTATTGTAACAGCCTGTTCACTTGTCTTAATCAAAAGCTCTGACACGACTGCAGACTGTACAAAACTCAGCTGCTAGGCTGTTAACCAGGACCAAGAAGTATGACCACATAACACCTGTTTTAGCCTCTTTACACTGGCTCCCTGTTGGTTTTAGGATTGATTTTAAGATCTTGTTGATTACTTTTAAGGCTCTTCATGGCCTGGCCCCAGATTATATTTTAGACCTTGTAATCCTTTATGAACCTTCACGTAGTTTGAGATCTTCGGGCAGGGGTATCCTGTCTGTTCCTGAGTCCAGGATGAAAACTAAGGGGGACAGAGCTTTTGCTATCAGGGCCCCGAGGCTCTGGAACAACTTGCCCGAAGAAATTAGGTTGTCTGAGTCAGTGTCTTCGTTTAAATCTCGTCTCAAAACACATTTTTATCTGAAAGCATATCCTGATTTTACGTGAACTGGCTGTTTATTTTACTGTTTATTTTATTGCTTTTCTGTATTTCATGTGTTTTATTTCTTTATATTTCGTCATTCACTGTGTTATTTTATTTTTCTTGTTGTGAAGCACTTTGTACTTTGTTTTGATAAGTGCTCTATAAATAAAGTTTTATTATTATTATTATTATTATTATTGGGTATATGTTCTTTAATTCGTCTAACTCGCTCACATTGTACAGTGATCTGCTAGTCTGTCTAAAAGTGTTGGCCAATATATTTCAAGATGCGTTTGTTAAAAAATGTGCATGCTTTGAATTTGAGGAAAGGCCTCTTGGCAGGGTTGTTAGTTCAAGTAATGGGCATACCAAAACCTGCTTTGTTAAACTAAAGTGTGAGGATTAACCTGACAAATGAAGGATGCAACAGACACCTGACTCTCAGGTTTACCAGGCAGCTACACGTGTCTTCAGACGAACAGCTGTCTCACCTCTTCAGAAGTGAGTGAATAAGGAAAGAGTGGAAAGAAAAAGTACAAGAAGAGGATAAGAAGAGAATGAATAAGTAGAGGGAGAGAGGAAGAAGAGGAAAAAAGATGAGAGGAGGAGGAAGAGGCCTATTTATCAGTCTAATTATGTGAGACAGATCAGAGGCCCCAGTGCATAGTGGGATGGTCTGAGTCAGGGAAAAGACTCCGGCTGGTCGTGCTGAATATTAATAGAAAGAGAAGAAAAGGAGGGAAAAATTTTATTAGAGAGACTAATGGTGGATGCGAGTAAACCTCTTTTCCAATATCTGGGTTGCTCAGACCTCATCTCCGTGGCCTCTTCTGAATAGAACGGCTCTCAGATAAGCTGGACCACTGCAGGGCGACCTTCACATATTTCAACATCAGACACCAGATTTTAACCCACTATGCACCAGGGAGGAGGATATGAGGAAAAGCTGGGAGCTGGATGCAGTTGGTATAATGAGTCCTGTGGTTTAACACTTGAGATTTGCAGGAACCTTTGATTTGCTGTCCGAAAATAAAATAATACTTATTACCATGTGATATTTAAGTTTTTCTTTTTTAATAAATTTGCAAAAATTTCTACATTTCTGTTTTTTTCTGTCAAGATGGGGTGCTGAGTGTACATTAATGAGAAATAAAATTAACTTTTTTGATTTTAGCAAATGGCTGCATTGAAACAAAGAGTGAAAAATTTAAAGGGTTCTGAATACTTTCCGTACCCACTGTATCTGCCTTTTGTCTGTTCATTACCTGTCTGCCTACTGGTCTGCCTGTTCTTGCCTGTAAACCACATCACCCCCATTAAACACGATAGCCATCCGGCTACTTCACCTCATACTGCTTCTTGGTCATCTGCCTTTGGGTCCAAATACCACTACACAGCACAGCATACGACAGAATGATCCAACCATAAAAATGGACCCAGCAGAGACCATATCTGGTTTTGGACCTTTTGAGTTTGCTGGAGTGTTGGGAGACAGCCAGCAGCGAACAGCCCAGGTTGACAGTCAAAGCTGCCGCGCTTTTTGCTGTGTCCCACAAGCCCTGGCTGTGGGACTCCCTTCCTGAGTGGGCCAAGGACTATGTGTCTGCTCCCGGTTCCCAGCCGACCCGCCAGACCCGCCAGTAACCAGCCAGACTCCCGACCCGCCAGTCATCAGCCTGCACCCCGGCCTGCTGGTCTCCAGTCAGCATCTCAGCCTGCTAACCAGGTGGTACCTCAGGCTGTTGCTGTCTTGGCGCCTTCTGGGAAAACCCCCAGGAGGAAGCGTGGCTCCCACAGCTGCTTGCCTGCTCCACTGCCCTGCTGTTCCGCTGCACCGCGGCGGCCTCCAGTCCCTGCTGGATCGCAGCAGCCATCAGTCCCGGGACTCTTTGCTGGATCGCAGCAGCCCCCAGTCCCTGGGCGCCCTGCTGGATCACAGCAGCCCCCTGTCCCTGGACTCTTTGCTGGACTCTTTGCTGGATCGCAGCAGCCTCCTTTCCCGGCTGCATCGCAGCAGCACCAACCCCTTGCCGCCGCTGGATCGCAGCAGCACCAACCCCTTGCCGCTGCTGGATCGCAGCCGCCTCCTGCCCTGGTTGGACCGCAGCACGCCACAGAACCATCTGCTGGGTCACAGCACGCCACTGAATTCTCTGCTGGATTGCAGCAGTATCCTCCTTCTCTGCCAGAGTGGCAGGCTCCGGGTTTCCAGACATCACTGGCCAGCTCCTCTACCAGTCTCTCCATCGCCGGCTTCCTGTCCTGCTGTCCCGTCGCCGGCTCCCTGTCCCGCTGTCCTGTTGCTGGGCCCTCATCTGGTTCTCCGGCCTCCAGAAGGGCTCCACCTTCGTCGCCGGCCTCCAGAGAGGTCCTGCCTTCGCTGCCGGCCTCCTGAAGGGTTTCGGCTTCGCCGCCGGCCTCCAGAAGGTCTCAGTGTTCGCCGCTGGCCTCCAGAAGGGTTTCGGCTTCGCCGCCGGTCTCCAGAAGGTCTCAGTGTTCGCCGCCGGTCTCAAGAAGGTCTCAGTGTTCGCCGCCAGCCTCCTGTGACTCTCCGTCTTCGCCACTGTCCTCCTGTGACTCTCCGTCTTCGCCGCCAGGCCTCCTGTGACCTTCCTCCTGTGCCACCAGCATTCCGCCAGGCCTCCATATGGTGTAAATCTTCATCACAGACCTCAGGAGGCCGTCCGCCCGAGGTCCCCAGCTCGGCACATGTCCAGCCCCCGGGCCAACAGAGACTGAACCAATTCAACATTCAGAAACCAAAGCATAGGTCTAAATGAAGCCACGCTTAATTGGTTCCACTCTTCTTACAGAGAGAACGCAGACTGTTGTTGCTGATTGGCACTCAATCAAGCCATCTTACCATCAGAAATGGGTTGCCACAGGGGTCTATCCTTGATCCACTGCTGTTTACATTATACATAAATAACATAATACTTCCAAATCAATACTTCAGTGTGCATTTTTGTGCTGATGACACTATTTTATATGCCCCAGGCGTCAGCCCAGGCCCTGACTCTTTGCACAAGTGCGCATGCGCCAGCCCGCATGCTGCCTGTTGCCGTAGCTCCGTCTCGTCGTCTTACTTTTTCCAACTTTTAACTTTCCTTTTTATTCCAAACTTGAGTAACTTGTGTGTAAGTGTAATTTAAACTACGCTCTTTGCGAAAATGAGAGTAGAAAGTGTTTTTGTACTTTTTTTCGCCGTGGAACTTCTTCTTCTGCTACTCGGTCAGGGCACCGCTGCAGATCAGCTGTTTGGCCGCATTGTTTACACCAGGGAACAGCTGATCGCGCTGAAGCCGAGCGGCATGGCGCCCAGGACTACCGATGTCCCCACTGAGATCTGGAGGAGGACACACCGAGGATGCAGAGGTGGAGCAAGCGGCGAGGAAGAGAGGGTGCAGACAAAAGAGACTTAAGAATAAGAGATTTAAGCCGTGTCTGCCTTCTCTCGTCATGGGCAACGTGAGATCGCTGGCGAATAAAATGGACGAGCTAACGGCGTTAGCCCGGAGTCAGACGGAGTTCCGTGAGTGTAGCTTGATGTGCTTCTCTGAGACATGGCTACACCAGGATATCCCGGACCATAACGTTTCCATCGATGGCTTTCAGACTGTTCGGGCTGACAGGGATCACACCGGGAGCGGTAAGCGGAAAGGCGGCGGGCTTGCTGTTCTAGTTAACAACAGATGGTGTAACCCTGGTCACATTACCATCAAGCAGAGTATCTGTACCCCGGACATTGAACTGTTAGCTGTGGGACTCCGGCCATATTATCTGCCACGTGAATTTTCACATGCCATTGTTGTGGCTGTTTACATCCCCCCCACTGCTAACCCGGCATCGGCGTGCAACGCCATTCACACCGCCATAGCACAACTCCAGACTCAACACCCGAGTGCACTCATTTTAATCTCGGGTGACTTCAACCATGTCAGTGTTTCAACAACACTGACTAATTTCACCCAGTATGTGAGCTGTCCTACTAGAGAGGAGAGGACACTGGACCTGCTGTATGCTAACGTTAAGGATGCATACAGCTCTTCCCCCCTCCCCCCTCTGGGTAGGTCAGACCACAACCTGGTTCACCTCAAATCCTGCTATGTGCCTCTGGTTAAAAGGCAGATGGTCAGTGGAGGCCTATGAGACACTGCAGGAATGTTTTGAGGTGACAAACTGGGATGCACTCTGTGAGCCTCATGGAGAGGACATTGACGGGCTAATTGAGTGCATCACTGGCTACATTAACTTCTGTGTGGACTGCAATGTCCCAACCAAGATGGTCCATTGTTATCCAAATAACAAACCGTGGGTAACAAAGGACATCAAGGACATTCTGAATGCCAAGAGGAGGGCCTTTACGGATGGTAATAGGGAGGAGGTGAGGGCAATCCAGGCTGACCTGAAGGTGAAAATCAGGGAAGCCAAGGAGAAGTACAGGAGGAAGCTGGAGAGGAAACTCCAGCAGAACAACATGAGGGAGGTCTGGAGCGGCATGAAGACCATCACTGGCTTCAGACCGACTGGCAGCAGAGGAGTTGAAGGCAGCTTGGACAGGGCCAACGAACTGAATCTGTTCTTTAACAGATTCGACACACGGCTCCTGCTCATCCCCCTCTAACTCAGCTGCTGTCGGCCCTCAAGCTCCTCTGAGTACTCTGCTCCCCCCTCCCCATCAGGCTAACGGCCCTCTCCAGACCAACGACTCCCCCCCTCCCCCACCTGTAACTTCTGCTGTGTGCCTGACTGCTGACCAGGTGAGAGGACAGCTGATGAGGCTCCACTCAAACAAGGCTGCAGGCCCCGATGGCGTTAGCCCCGGGGTGCTAAAAGCCTGTGCCCCCCAGCTTTGTGGAGTCCTTCAGCATGTCTTCAACCTGAGCCTGAGTCTTCAAAGGGTCCCCATTCTGTGGAAGACATCTTGCCTCGTTCCTGTGCCGAAGACGCCACGCCCCAGTGGCTCCAAGGACTACAGACCGGTGGCACTGACCTCCCACATAATGAAGACCCTGGAGAGACTAGTGCTGGAACAGCTGCGGCCCATGGTCAGACCCCTCCTGGATCCCCTTCAGTTCGCCTACCAGCCCCGGCTGGGAGTTGAGGACGCCATCATCTACCTGCTTAACCGCATCCACACCCACCTGGACAGGCCGGCAAGCACGGTGAGGATCATGTTTTTTGACTTCTCCAGTGCTTTCAACACCATCCGGCCTGCCCTGCTGGGGGAGAAGCTGGCAGCGATGCAGGTGGATGCCCCCCTTGTGTCCTGGATTGTGGACTACCTGACTGGCAGACCACAGCACGTGCGCCTGCAGCACTGTGTGTCAGACAGCGTGGTCAGCAATACTGGGGCCCCTCAGGGGACCGTCCTCTCTCCTTCCTCTTCACCATCTACACCACAGACTTCAGCTACCACACAGAGTCCTGCCACCTTCAGAAGTTTTCTGATGACTCTGCTGTGGTGGGATGTATCAGCGGTGGTGATGAGACTGAGTACAGGGCTGTGGTGGGTAACTTTGTTTCATGGTGCGAGCAGAACCATCTGCAGCTCAATGCGACAAAGTCAAAGGAGCTGGTTGTGGATCTACGGAGGCCAAGGCACCAGTGACCCCGGTTTCCATCCAGGGGTCAGTGTGGACATTGTGGAGGACTACAAGTACCTGGGAGTACACTTAGACAACAAACTGGACTGGACCAAGAACACTCAGGCTGTTTTATAGGAAGGGCCAGAGCCGCCTCTATTTTCTGAGGAGGCTGAGGTCCTTCAACATCTGCCGGACGATGCTGAAGATGTTCTATGAGTCTGTGGTGGCCAGTGCTATCCTGTATGCTGTTGCATGCTGGGGCAGCAGGCTAAAGGTAGCGGACGCCAACAGACTCAATAAACTGATCCGCAAGGCCAGTGACATTGTGGGGGTGGAGCTGGACTCTCTGGCAGTGGTGTCAGAGAGGAGGATGCTGGCCAAACTACATGCCATCTTGGACAGTGTCTCCCACCCGCTCCATGACGTGCTGGTCAAGCAAAGGAGCACCTTCAGCGGAAGACTCATCCCACCAAAAAGCACCACAGAGCGCCACAGGAAGTCATTCCTGCCTGTGGCCATCAAACTATTTAACTCCTCCCTCTAAGGGTTAGTCTGTTTGACCCTAGGTCACTAAACTGGACATTGAGCATTACATCTCCGCCATAATTAATAAAATTGTGCAATATTCTGTGTAATACCTCCGTGCAATATTAGTTTTCCCCTTGTTACTTTTTTCTTATTTATTGCTACTGAAACTACATACCTCAATTACTCTTCGACAGTACATGCACCTCCGCTTATTAATATTATTTATTACATAAGCAGTTACATTGTATTTAGACTGTACTTTCATCACCAACCAGTAAACCCACTTGGTACTTGACACTTAGTTTATCTTATACTTATACCGACAGGATACTTAATTTATTTCTGACCTGTTTTATAGTGTTTATTTTTTCTAGTACTTTCTCCTGTGTGCACTGACGTAAAGACGAGCTACTGTAACAAAGAGTTTCCCTACAGGGATCAATAAAGTATTTCTGATTCTGATTCTGATTCTGACTCGTCTTCAGTCTGCCTTTGATGCTTTCCAAGTATCACTCTTTAATCACAGACTAGTTCTAAATGCAGAAAAGACCAAGTTCATGGTATTCTCCACCTCAACCAATGACTAAAACTTTCAATGGCACCCATATTACTCTTGCTGAGTCCTACAAATATTTAGGAATTTGGCTTGACAGCAGACTATCATTCAAGATTCACATTCAACATTTGATTCAAATTAAAAAATCAAACTAGGTTTCTTGTACAGAATTAAAGGATGTCTGTCTTCTTCCAACTATAAAACTATTGTACAGTCAACCTTCATGTCTGTCTTGACTATGTAGATATTCTGTATACTCATGCTGCCCCATCAACACTTCAACAGTTAAATTTGGGGAGTCAGTAAGAGAGCATCTTCAGTATGTACAAGGACCACAAAGCAAAAACTGACCTTTTTATTTTAATCTCACTAGGAATATTACAATAAATGCTAAATCTTATATCTCTCCTCCCTCTCTCTCTCTCTCTCTCTCTCTCTCTCTCTATATATATATATATATATATATATATATGTTGCTCAGCGGAGTGTGGGAACTGCTGACTTGGACAGAGCACTCCTTAATTGTACATGAACATGTGCATGAACATGGTTTATGAATTGCATCATATAAAATATATTACGAGTGGACCTATGTTCCCAGAAAGTTTGCCCAATTGTGCATTACAGGGTAGTTGGTCCTCCATGAATCTGAATTTTTATTCATGTTTTTTAACAGTTCAATTCCTATGCTAGCTATGCTCACTCTGCCAAGTTGGTATCTTTTCTTTGGTCTTTAATTCCTATTGCCAGATAGCGGGTAGATTAGTGGGTATTTCGACAAAAAACAGAATAGTGCTAAAAAACACCAAGAAGCTGCATTGGTGAATGAAATTGCGATCCATGAAGTTAAAATTGTGCAATAGATCAATGAGTTTGAAGGTTTAGCTGACATCACAATACTGCACAATGACACAGGATTTTACAAATCTGGTTATCAAGGTTACGGTTCGAATGTAATAACATTCCGAATGTTACAAGATAATCTACAGGGATAGTATGCATGCACATATTTGATCTGATTGAGCCACGTTCAACGTTTTTGCCGGGGCCCTCTGCGTATGGAACCTGGGTTCACTGAAATGAATGATAAGGCTGCGCATTTTTTCACAGTGCTGCTGCTGCTGACTGTACTTATATAGCGCCTTTCTAGTCTTTTCCAAGTACTCAAAGAGCTTTAACTACATATCACATTCACCCCATTCACACACAACTGCCAACTGCTCATCAGTTCAAAGAAAGTAACTCATTCACACACACTCACACACCGAAGGCACAGCCCTTGGGAGCAATTTGGGATTCAGTGTCTTGCCCAAGGACACTTCGACATGTGGGCTGGGGAAGCTGGGGGAAGTCGGGATCTGCACGTCCTCATGAATAGGTGGTAATGGAATCATGGTGACGTAGTGCTAGTTGGCTATTTACTTTTGCTGGCAACTGTTGACATGCTAGCTAGTCAGGAACATACTAGCACTAGTCTGTCACAATAGCTCTCCAAGCTATCTAACTCACTAACCGGAAAATGTGTTCACGCAGTTTATTCAAGAGCTGTATTTGTGTCATCGGCTCCTGTTTCATAACTGTCACAATTAATAAACTATGATAGCTTCCTGTATTTTTGACTCTACAACTCCCCTTTCCCTCAAAGATCAGCTCTATCAAAATGGTTTGCTAGAGTAAACTGTGCAACTTTGCATGTCAAAGTTCACCAAAGTTGAACTTGACGCAAAATACTAGATAGATTTCCCAGCAAAATTAAAACGTTTTTAATGGTGGTGGCCTTCAAAATATTTTTAAAAAGTAGTTTTTAAAAAAAGCTTTTGATCACCACTAAAGGACTCTGATCCTGGCTGATTGCCAGTGAGAGGCTGTGTAGTAGGCAGATGTAGTTCTGGTTGCGACATGATGAAGCAGTGCAGCACTGTGCGGAAGGCCTCTCTGGTTTTATACAAGCCTGTCATTTTGGTCTACCACCACGCATTCAGTGCCCTCAGGAATAAACCATTGATTACAGCTTTCAGTGGGGGATGAGTGGGGATTTTTTCATATCTTGATGTAAAACAAGGAAGTGGGTTTTTTGCATTGGGGGCTCTTAGGTGTTAGCAGGCTGCACTAGCTGTATTGCCTTGGTTTTAGACTGGTTTGCATGGAGTGTTTGAGGCTTGTCAACAGCAGACAGTCAACCTTGGAGCAATAGGAGTCATGGAGCTGGATTTCTCATGTGTCACCCATCTCCAACCCTCGGGCCTCCTAGATAATTGCAACAGTTTCACCACAACATAACAAATATATTCAAGATTACAAACAGAGAGAGAGGGAGAGCTTGAAATGCAATATTTTAATTGAGGACATTTACTATGCGCATCTGCATTTTCAACAATAAAACTCCCTCTAACCAGTGGCGTACACCTTGCAGCGTTCCCTTCCCATCTGACCTCAATTTGTGGACTTCATAAAAAGGTGGACAGATATCTGGCCCTGTGGTACGGGAGGTAATTACTAATGTTACCGCTTCTCCTTGGGGAGGGAAGATGCGATGCCTCGGCCGGCACTGCTGTTTGGAGCCGGGCCAGTTATTTCCTGTGGAATCAGGCAGCATTAACCTCCTGGATGCAGATCCATTTGGTTGTAAATTAGCAACTAATTAGAAGGCGCTCGTCATCTTCCGGAGACACTGCAGATGAAAAACACATCAACAAATGACAGTGTGGAGAAGGAGCCACAACGTAGGTACAATAAGTGTCTGTATTGTTGGTATCATTGTACCTGCTTTTCAGGTGAGACACAAATAGTCATCACCTTGAATATGAAATAATAGCAAATGAAAAAATTGTGAACTGCATTTTTCTACAGTATATTAAATTCCACATTTCTGATTAATAATTATTAAAACTATGTACAGTATATTACAGATGTTAGATGGGAGACATCATCTCATGGGACGCCATCATCTACCTGCTTAACCGCATCCACACCCACCTGGACAGGCCGGCAAGCACGGTGAGGATCATGTTTTTTGACTTCTCCAGTGCTTTCAACACCATCCGGCCTGCCCTGCTGGGGGAGAAGCTGGCAGCGATGCAGGTGGATGCCCCCCTTGTGTCCTGGATTGTGGACTACTTGACTGGCAGACCACAGCACGTGCGCCTGCAGCACTGTGTGTCAGACAGCGTGGTCAGCAATACTGGGGCCCCTTAGGGGACCGTCCTCTCTCCCTTCCTCTTCACCATCTACACCACAGACTTCAGCTACCACACAGAGTCCTACCACCTTCAGAAGTTTTCTGATGATTCTGCTGTGGTGGGATGTATCAGCGATGGTGATGAGACTGAGTACAGGGCTGTGGTGGGTAACTTTGTTTCATGGTGCGAGCAGAACCATCTGCAGCTCAATGCGACAAAGTCAAAGGAGCTGGTTGTGGATCTACGGAGGGCCAAGGCACCACTGACCCCGGTTTCCATCCAGGGGGTCAGTGTGGACATTGTGGAGGACTACAAGTACCTGGGAGTACACTTAGACAACAAACTGGACTGGACCAAGAACACTCAGGCTGTTTATAGGAAGGGCCAGAGCCGCCTCTATTTTCTGAGGAGGCTGAGGTCCTTCAACATCTGCCGGACGATGCTGAAGATGTTCTATGAGTCTGTGGTGGCCAGTGCTATCCTGTATGCTGTTGCATGCTGGGGCAGCAGGCTTAAGGTAGCGGACGCCAACAGACTCAATAAACTGATCCGCAAGGCCAGTGACATTGTGGGGGTGGAGCTGGACTCTCTGGCAGTGGTGTCAGAGAGGAGGATGCTGGCCAAACTACATGCCATCTTGGACAGTGTCTCCCACCCGCTCCATGACGTGCTGGTCAAACAAAGGAGCACCTTCAGCGGAAGACTCATCCCACCAAAAAGCACC
Source organism: Siniperca scherzeri (assembly GCA_027580175.1). Taxonomy (NCBI): domain Eukaryota; kingdom Metazoa; phylum Chordata; class Actinopteri; order Centrarchiformes; family Sinipercidae; genus Siniperca; species Siniperca scherzeri. The sequence goes on along the minus strand of CM050850.1, from coordinate 459,244 downwards.
ACAGAGCGCCACAGGAAGTCATTCCTGCCTGTGGCCATCAAACTATTTAATTCCTCCCTCTAAGGGTTAGTCTGTATGACCCTAGGTCACTAAACTGGACATTGAGCATTACATCTCCGCCATAATTAACAATAATTGTGCAATATTCTGTGTAATACTTCCGTGCAATATTAGTTTTCCCCTTGTTAGTTTTTTCTTATTTATTGCTACTGAAACTACATACCTCAATTACTCTTCGACAGTACATGCACCTCCGCTTATTAATATTATTTATTACATAAGGAGTTACATTGTATTTTAGACTGTACTTTCATCACCAACCAGTAAACCCACTTGGTACTTGACACTTAGTTTATCTTACACTTATACCGACAGGATACTTAACTTATTTCTGACCTGTTTTATAGTGTTTATTTTTTTTTCTAGTACTTTCTCCTGTGTGCACTGACGTAAAGACGAGCTACTGTAACAAAGAGTTTCCCTACGGGGATGAATAAAGTATTTCTGATTCTGATCTCAAGGTGGGGTAAGCGATTCTGGAGAAATCCAATACCATGACAAATACCATGATGCAGAGCGAACAACAACACAACAAGTAATGTAACTAACGTTAGCTAGGTTGTGGGTTATCAAACTGTCCCTACAGTTGCTGCTGCGAAGCTAACAGCCAGAGAGGACAAGACGGTTTCCCAGCAATACTCACAACTCTCCTGCTACTATAGCTAACATCACAACATCTTTGTTACTTGAGGTGGCAGGTGAAGTAACAACAGCACACTCTGGGTTTTGAAGGCAAATTAATGAAGCAACCGAATGATGTTAACAGATGACATATATAACTAATACATTTTAAATATGCCAACCTTAGTTCGCCAGTGGGAGAAGAAATCTACTTACTGGCTTGTCTAAATGTTGACCACTGCTGAGGGTGACAAGTTGTTTTTAAAAATCAGTAATTTGACTTGTACTTAAAGGAGCAGTTTGTAAGATTTAGTGACATCTAGCAGTGAGGTTGCAGATTGCAACCAACTGAAGGCGCTTCCCTCACCCCTCCCCTTCCAAGCGTGTAGGAGAACCTACGGTGGCCTTCACGTGCCATTAGCCACTTGTAATGATGTCATCTACGATAGCATTGAGTCTTGCGTCAAGTGATGAGGTTCCTTTAGCTAGATTGATTTAGAAATTGTATTTAGTTATTCAGTCTTTAGAACTATAGGTCATAGCAACATGTAAGATAGCAAATAGTTACTTATTCCACATTGTGATTTTGATTGCTAATGTTAGCTAGCTGCTTTGCATCCTAATACAAGCTAACATTAGCTTAGTAATGCTAAAAAGCTGTTGTATTCTAAGCGTTTATTCTGATAGCGAGATAGCATTAGCAGGATCTATATTTTTTTCAAATATTTGCCAAATTCATAGGCAGTAAAACACAACCTTGCTCAGTTAAATAAACTCATATGTTTTGCTGCTACAGTCTTACTTGATCTGGTATGACCAGTAGCTTATGGTGGCTAATGTTAGCAAACTTTAGATTGATTGTGTTGCATGACAGAGTGACTGAGTGAGTTTGTTGACTTCATTACTCTTTTCTACTTGTGCTATTGTTACATACATTTTAGCATTTACCATCATCCTGTAATTGTCACATGTTGCCACATTGGCAAAAGCTACATAATCTTGCTTTATAGAGTAAAATTGGCCAGTTACAGCTACCAGTAACTGGATGCTTACCAGCTGATTTTTGGAATCACATAACTGATCAGATATATCAGTGGTGAAATCCAGTACTGTATACAGAAGCTAATGCACACACTGAGGGCCTCCAATACGGCTGCTTGAAGGTGTGATACCTCTCCTGAAAGGCTGAATTTGGTGCCTACGTCTGAGTGTTAAGTACACCTGGTCAGTAATCAGTTGATCAGACCATTTCCTTTCGCATTTCCTAATGTTTGTTTGCTGAGTTTTTAAAGTCCAAGTCCAAGTCCCAATACATAACTTCACATGATTTCAATTCATATCATCTGCATGGGTGTACATTAGGTAGGTTGCAAATAGAGGAACTTCTAATACTCTCAGCCAGTTGAGATGCAATGGATATCGGCTGCCAGAGATTACCCAGTGATAGTGGTACTGAAAATCTCTCTGCTGTGTGTGTGTATGTGTGTGTGTGTGTGTGAGTGTGTGTTTGTGGACAAGCAGGTGAAGTGGATTATGAACAGGTTGTCTTATCTCTCCAAGGGAATAACCATCGCTCTTTGTCTTGTAGGTCAAGACACTGCTGTGTTCCTGTAGTGCTGCAAAGTTAGTGTGATTTTTACTGCAGCTTTACACAGAATGACCAAAGTACGGGCTTTTTCTAGATCAGGTACATCATTGTAAAATTAAAATGTGTACACTTGTCAGTGGAATGTTGAATTGCTTTGTCAAAATGACCAAAAACATTGACAATGACTAATATTAAACAGCTTTTACTTTTCTTTATAATCATTTTTATTCAAATTTGTATACGTTGGAAGCACCCATTAGGGTACATCTGCAGTTAAAGGCCCTCATTTCCCCCAGATGATGCAGACACCCCCCGTGGGCCAATCAAGATGCATCATCTCTTTAAGTTTCTCCAAATCGGACTGGTGGCATAGCATTTCTGGCCTTTCAGAGTTTAAAATTTTGACCTTTTAACTAAGGCATCCCCTGCCAGGCCAATCAGTGGAATGTCTAAAACGTCAGAGCTCCACACAAAAATATACCATCAGTCCTGGTTTTGTCAAAATCTAAGCAGCAGCCTGAGATCACATTTGCGTTAAAAATTGTGACATTTAATCAGAGCGCCCTCATTAGGTCAATCAGAGCAGTTTTGAAGTAGCAAGTGCAGCTAGTTTTATGTCTACCACTTTCATTAGACTAATGAGTGTTTATTTTCACTGATTTTTTGACATCTGAAACAAAGTCTAAAGCCCCATTAGTGGCCCATCAAGGCTGCAAGATATTCCACAACATGAAGGTGTTGGACAAAACAAACAGCATACTGATGATATATATATATATATGGTGATGAGGTGATGAGACTGAGTACAGGGCTGTGGTGGGTAACTTTGTCTCATGGTGCGAGCAGAACCATCTGCAGCTCAATGCGACAAAGTCAAAGGAGCTGATTGTGGATCTACGGAGGGCCAAGGCACCAGTGACCCTGGTTTCCATCCAGGGGGTCAGTGTGGACATTGTGGAGGACTACAAGTAACTGGGAGTACACTTGGATAACAAACTGGACTGGACCAAGAACACTCAGGCTGTTTATAGGAAGGGCCAGAGCCGCCTCTATTTTCTGAGGAGGCTGAGGTCCTTCAACATCTGCCGGACGATGCTGAAGATGTTCTATGAGTCTGTGGTGGCCAGTGCTATCCTGTATGCTGTTGCATGCTGGGGCAGCAGGTTGAGGGTAGCGGACGCCAACAGACTCAACAAACTGATCCGTACGGCCAGTGACATTGTGGGGGTGGAGCTGGACTCTCTGGCAGTCCAGTTTAGGTCACTAAACTGGACATTGATCATTACATCTCTGCCATACATGAATAATTGTGCAATATTCTGTGTACTACTCCCGTGCAATATTTAGTTTTCCCATGTTAGTTTTTCCTATTTATTGACATTGATATTATATACCTCCATTACTGCTGTGCAATATCTTAATAATCTCAATGAGCTACACTTAACTCGACAGTACATGCACCACTGCTTATTACTTATTTTATTACATTGTATTATTATACTGTATTATCATCATCAACCGGTAAACCCACCTGGTACTTCACACTTATTTTATTTTATACTTATACCCACCTGGTACTTAATTTATTTTCTGACCTGTTTTTATAGTTTTATAGTGTATTATATTTTTTGCTAGTACTTTCTCCTGTGTGCACTGACGTAAAGGCGAGCTACTGTAACAAAGAGTTTCCCTACGGGGATCAATAAAGTATTTCTGATTCTGATTCTGATATATACATTTATATATATATGTTATATTTATTTATGTATTGTATGTGAATATTTGAACAATATTTTGCGCATTCCATTCTCTTCATTTTAAACACTGAACAGCTCTTTTCACTTAAAGGTCCAGTGTGTAGAATTTAGTGGCATCTAGCGGTGAAGTTGCAGATTGCAAACAACTGAATATCACCTCAGAGAAACTACAGTGGGCACAAACTCACGAAAAACGCAAAAGGGCCCAATGAAGAGCCACTGACTGGTTTGTCGGTTTTCTCTTCCTGTGTTTATTTTGTCGGTTATGCACCGCAACACCAAGACAAATTCCTTGTATGTGAAAACCCACTTAGCAATAAACCTATCTGTCTGCCTGCCTGCCTACCTGTGTGTCTGTCTACCTCCCTGTCTGTCTGCCTGCCTGCCTGCCTGCCTGCCTGCCTGCCTGCCTGCCTGCCTTCCTGCCTGCCTGCCTGCCTAGCTGTCTGTCTGTCTGTCTGTCTGTCTGTCTGTCTGCCTGCCTGCCTACCTGTGTGTCTGTCTACCTCCCTGTCTGTCTGCCTGCCTGCCTGCCTGCCTGTCTGTCTGCCTGCCTGTCTGTCTGTCTGTCTGTCTGTCTGCCTGCCTGTCTGTCTGTCTGTCTGTCTGTCTGTCTGTCTGTCTTTCTGTCCGTCTGTCTGCCATTCTGCCTGCCTGTGTCTGCCTGCCTGCCTGCCTGTGTCTGCCTTCCTGCCTGTCTGTCTGCCTGCCTGCCTGTCTGCCTTTCTCCCTGCCTGTGTGTGTCTGCCTGCCTGTCTGCCTGCCTGCCTGCCTGCCTGCCTGCCTGCCTGCCTGCCTGTCTGTCTGTCTGCCTGCCTGCCTGCCTGCCTGTCTGCCTGTCTGTCTGCCTTTCTGTCTGTCTGTTTGTCTGCCTGCCTGCCTGCCTGTCTGCCTGTCTGCCTGTCTGTCTGTCTGTCTGTCTGTCTGTCTGTCTGTCTGTCTGTCTGCCTGCCTTCCTGCCTTCCTGCCTGCCTGCCTAACTGTCTGCCTCCTTCCTGCCTTCCTGCCTGCCTGCCTAGCTGTCTGTCTGTCTGTGCCTGCCTGCTGTCTGTCTGCCTGCCTGCCTGTCTGTCTGCCTGCCTGCCTGCCTGCCTGCCTGCCTGCCTGCCTGCCTGTCTGTCTGTCTGCCTGCCTGCCTGCCTGCCTGCCTGCCTGTCTGTCTGCCTGTCTGTCTGTCTGTCTGTCTGCCTGCCTGCCTGCCTGTCTGCCTGTCTGCCTGCCTGCCTGCCTGCTGTCTGTCTGTCTGTCTGTCTGCCTGCCTTCCTGCCTTCCTGCCTGCCTGCCTAACTGTCTGCCTCCCTTCCTGCCTTCCTGCCTGCCTGCCTAACTGTCTGCCTGTCTGTCTGCCTGCCTGCCTGCCTGCCTTTCTGCCTGTCTGCCTGCCTGCCTGCCTGCCTGCCTGCCTGTCTGTCTGTCTGTCTGTCTGTCTGCCTGCCTGCCTGCCTGCCTGCCTGTCTGTCTGTCTGTCTGTCTGTCTGTCTGCCTGCCTGCCTGCCTGCCTGTCTGCCTGCCTGCCTGCCTGCCTGTCTGTCTGTCTGTCTGTCTGTCTGTCTGCCTTTCTGTCTGTCTTTCTGTCTGTCTGTCTGCCTGCCTGCCTGTCTGTCTGTCTGTGTCTGCCTGCCTTCCTGCCTTCCTGCCTTCCTGCCTGTCTGCCTGCCTGCCTGCCTTCCGTTCTGCCTGCCTGCCTGCCTGCCTGCCTGCCTGTCTGTCTGTCTGTCTGTCTGTCTGTCTGTCTGTCTGTCTGTCTGTCTGTCTGTGTCTGCCTGCCTTCCTGCCTTCCTGCCTTCCTGCCTTCCTGCCTGTCTGCCTGCCTGCCTGCCTGCCTTTCTGCTTGCCTGCCTGCCTGCCTGCCTGCCTGTCTGCCTGCCTGCCTGCCTGCCTTTCTGCTTGCCTGTCTGTCTGTCTGCCTGCCTAACTGTCTGCCTGCCTTCCTGCCTTCCTTCCTGCCTGCCTAACTGTCTGCCTGTCTGTCTGCCTGCCTGCCTTCCTGCCTTTCTGCCTGTCTGCCTGCCTGCCTGCCTGTCTGTATGTCTGTCTGTCTGTCTGTCTGTCTGCCTGCCTGCCTGTCTGTCTGTCTGTCTGTCTGTCTGCCTGCCTGCCTGCCTGTCTGTCTGTCTGTCTGACTGGTTTGTCGGTTTTCTCTTACTGTGTTTATTTCGTCGGTTATGCACCGCAACACCACTGGTGTCTGTGGTGTTCTCCTGTCATTCTTCTGTCTGCCTGCCTGCCTGCCTGTCTGTCTGTCTGGTCTGCCTGCCTTCCTGCCTTCCTGCCTGTCTGCCTGCCTGCCTGCCTTCCTTTCTGCTTGCCTGCCTGCCTGCCTGCCTGCCTGCCCCCCTGTCTGTCTGTCTGTCTGTCTGTGTCTGCCTGCCTTCCTGCCTTCCTGCCTTCCTGCCTTCCTGCCTTCCTGCCTGTCTGCCTGCCTGCCTGCCTGCCTGCCTTTCTGCCTACCTGCCTGCCTGCCTGCCTGTCTGCCTGCCTGCCTGCCTGCCTGCCTGCCTGTCTGTCTGTCTGCCTGCCTGCCTGCCTGCCTGCCTGCCTGCCTTCCTTCCTGCCTGCCTGCCTGTCTGTCTTTCTGTGTCTGCCTGCCTGCCTGCCTAGCTGTCTGTCTGTCTGTCTGTCTGTCTGCCTGCCTGCCTTCCTGCCTACCTGCCTGCCTTCCTGCCTGCCTGCCTGCCTGCCTGCCTGCCTAGCTGTCTGCCTGCCTGCCTGCCCTGC
>CM050850.1:415000-445000 GCA_027580175.1 Siniperca scherzeri | reverse complement strand
TGCCTGCCTGCCTGCCTGCCTGCCTGCCTGCCTGCCTGTCTTTCTGCCTGCCTGCCTGCCTGCCTGCCGTCCTGCCTGTCTGTCTGTCTGCCTGTCTGCCTGCCTGCCTGCCTGCCTTTCTGCTTGCCTGCCTGCCTGCCTGCCTTCCTTCCTGCCTGCCTGCCTGCCTTCCTGCCTTTCTGTCTGTCTGTGTCTGCCTTCCTGCCTGCCTGCCTGCCTCTCCTGCCGTCCTGCCTGCCTGCCTGCCTGCCTGCCTGTCGTTCTGCCTGCCTGCCTGCCTGTCTGTCTGTCTGTCTACCTGCCTGCCTGCCTGCCTAGCTGTCTGTCTGTCTGCCTGTCTGCCTGTCTGCCTGCCTGCCTGCCTGCCTGCCTGCCTGTCTGTCTGTCTGCCTGCCTGCCTGCCTGCCTCTCTGTCTGTCTGTGTCTGCCTGCCTGCCTGCCTGCCTGCCTGCCTAGCTGTCTGCCTGCCTGCCTGCCTGTCTGTCTGTCTGTGTCTGCCTGCCTGCCTGCCTGCCTGCCTGCCTGCCTGCCTGTCTGTCTTTCTGTCTGTGCCTGCCTGCCTGCCTGCCTGCCTGTCTGTCTGTGTCTGCCTGCCTGCCTTCCTGCCTGCCTGCCTGCCTAGCTGTCTGTCTGTCTGCCTGCCTGCCGTCCTGCCTGCCTTCCTGTCTGTCTGTCTGTGTCTGCCTTCCTTCCTGCCTTCCTGCCTGCCTGTCTGTCTGTCTGTCTGTCTGCCTGCCTGCCTGCCTGCCTGCCTGTCTGTCTGTCTGTCTGTCTGTCTGTCTGTCTGTCTGTCTGTCTGTCTGTCTGTCTGTGCCTGCCTGCCTGCCTGCCTGCCTGCCTGCCTGTCTGTCTGTCTGTCTGTCTGTGTCTGCCTGCCTGCCTGCCTGCCTGTCTGCCTGCCTGCCTGCCTGCCTGTCTGTCTGCCTGCCTGCCTGCCTGCCTGCCTGTCTGTCTGTCTGTCTGTCTGTGTCTGCCTGCCTGCCTGCCTGCCTGCCTGCCTGCCTGCCTGCCTGCCTGCCTGCCTGCCTTCCTTCCTGCCTGCCTGCCTGCCTGCCTGCCTTCCTGCCTTCCTGCCTGTCTGTCTGTCTGTCTGTCTGTGTCTGCCTGCCTGCCTGCCTGCCTGCCTGCCTGTCTGTCTGCCTGCCTGCCTGCCTGCCTGTCTGTCTGTCTTTCTGTGTCTTCCTGCCTACCTGTCTGCCTGCCTGCCTGCCTTCCTGCCTGCCTGTCTGTCTGTCTGTCTGTCTGTCTGTCTGTCTGTCTGTCTGTGTCTGCCTGCCTTCCTGCCTGCCTGCCTTCCTGCCTGCCTGCCTTCCTTCCTGCCTGCCTGCCTGCCTTCCTGCCTGTCTGTCTGTCTGTCTGTCTGTCTGTCTGTCTGTCTGTCTGTGTCTGCCTGCCTGCCTGCCTGCCTGCCTGCCTAGCTGTCTGCCTGCCTGCCTGCCTGCCTGTCTGTCTGCCTGTGTCTGCCTGCCTGCCTGCCTGCCTGCCTGCCTGCCTGCCTGCCTGTCTGTCTGTGCCTGCCTGCCTGCCTGCCTGCCTGCCTGCCTGCCTGCCTGTCTGTCTGTGTCTTCCTGCCTGCCTTCCTGCCTGCCTGCCTAGCTGTCTGTCTGTCTGCCTGCCTGCCGTCCTGCCTGCCTTCCTGTCTGTCTGTCTGTCTGTGTCTGCCTGCCTGCCTGCCGTCCTGCCTGCCTGCCTGCCTGCCTGTCTGCCTGCCTGCCTGTCTGTCTGTCTGTGTCTGCCTGCCTGCCTGCCGTCCTGCCTGTGTGTGTGTGTGTGTTTCTGTTTTGCCGCGGGGCTTGGCTGACACTAAAGTCGGGAATTGGGGAGACAGTAGCATGTATTGTGTGTGTGCATATTGTATGTGTCCAGCTGGCAGGCTAAGGCCTCTGTACAGCCTTTCATATTGTCTTATCAGTTCACAAATAAACATGGCTGTTGATGAAGCCCACGAGGAAAAAATGATGTCTGTGTGTGTGTGTGTGTGTTACAGCGTGTGTGTGTTTACTGAGCTGGCCTGCACCATTTGCTTTCACTTTGCATATTCATATCTATAGATAGAAATAAAATGTGATACTTGGACCCGATCAGACATACAAATACATTCTGAATTGCTTTACTTGATTGATTTTAATTGTTTAAATGACCCTTTTCCACATGGAAAGTCCATCCATTAGACCAGCTCTAAGAGAAACCGCTTTCTACACTCCCTTTGAAGCTTCTATATGCACTATTAGACTGGTGTGTGTGTGTATGTGTGTGTGTGTGATGAACATGGTGTATTTTGCAAAGCTCAGCTCTAGTGGCTCAAAGGTCTGGACCCTGAGAAAAACATGACAAAGACCTTTTGAAACCCCTGCTCTCATTTAAAGTGATCATACACTATGTTCTTTTTCTCTGGCTTTCTCAATCCACGCGCCTTTCTCCGGTCTAAAGCACCACAAAAGTGTGTGTTTCCATTTTCCAGCCATGGCAAATCAGGGCAAATGTTAAAAGTAAAGTGAAATTTGTTGCTGGATGGAAGATAAATCAGGTTTGTTAGACTCTTCTCACTCCATTTTTTGTGTGTTTTATTGTTGAGAGGAGTAACATGGGTAAATCCCTCCTGGATGAGGCTAGATGAGCTACTTTGTCTTAATTATTGGAGGAAGACCAAGTCGCCCCAAAAGCAATCATCTCTGTTTGTTAAAGTAGACTCTATCTGCCTGGACACATTACAGTTGCATGGTCTTTACAGTGAGGACGAGGAGAGGAGGTGATGAGAGGGCAGGATGGAAAAGAAGAGGAGACAAGAGGAGACAATAGGAAAGGAGGAGAGGTGATGAAAGGAAAAATAAAGGAAAGAAAAGGAGACAAGAGGAGATGAGAGGAACAGGAAGGAAAGAATACGGGGAGAGGACAAGAAGGGACAAGAGGAATGACTTGAACATCCTCTTCCCCCTCTCTTCCTCTGCTTCCTTGGTATCTCTCTCTCTCTCTCTCTATTATCTGATGAGCCTCGCTCGGCCCGTCACAGCTGACTGATCGAGGCGGCCAATAGCCGTTGCCGCCCCCACCCCCCACCCCCCCTCATGTAAATAACCTCCCCACTGGTTCAAGGTGGGACGTCAGTCCAACTCCATTACTTTATTTTATTACCACAGAAAGGCTGGGGGGGGGGTACAAGAGAGGGCAGAAGATGTCTCCTATAGTGGGACTGAGGCAGGAAGGATGGAGATGGGCGAGAGAGATTAGCAGAGACAGAGGAAGAGCGAGAGAGAAATAGTGCAGAATGATAGAAAGAAGCAATCTAAAAGAGACAGACGGGTCTGAAAAAAGAAGAGGGGGGTGACAGTTGTTGACATGGGGGGGTGTGTATGTCTGTGTGTGACGTTGTGCTGTGTTGGTGTGGGCTTGCTATACCTGCACTACACATAAACACCTGAGATCCATTCGAACTGTAAAGAAAACACATGCACGGCCTCTGTGTAGTAAACAGCAATACTATGTGATACAATGTTCCAAACTCAGCGTTCACTTACTATGTTTTTCCAGACCTTTAGACTATATCCCATGAACTTCTTCAGCGAATGGAACTTTCTCAGGTGTCATCATGTGACCTAAGTAACTAGCAAGTGGTGGTATATGGTTTTCAGCGATGTTGCATGTGATGTCATACTTTGTGGGTTTTCAGGAGCTTGAGCAGCGGTGGGCAACTCGTACCGTGGTGGGACCATATCAGTGGAGATAAACAGCAAAATGGAGACAGTCTCAAAGGTGTGAGTTTGACCGGCAGGGTGACGCACGACCCCGAAGCGAAGCGGTTCATTTGACTGGCTCGCTGTACGTTATCCCTTACATAGTCGCTGCAAAGTGAGTTAACCAGGGGCCTGTTTGACCAAAAGATAAATTCCTCTCATGTGACACATTTCCCTGCTTAAAACAAACACTATGTCTTCACGGCTTGTGTCCCGTCCGTGCAAGCATGTAAGACCCTTGCAGGACTTTGTATCGATTTGTAAAATATATGGTCATGTAACCTATGGTATGCATGTATTTAAATGAACATGCCGGATTGTTTGTTAAGAGAGGAAACACTATAAGGGGCCCCAAGTAGTGTCACAGGACGAACAGGCTGGGATCCACTGGTCTGATCTTTAACAAAGATAGTCCACAGGTTGTGATGTCGTGAGCAGTGTCATGTAGGAACTATCGGTAGAGAGAAAATAGTTCCCACATGAAACTGCTCACAACAAACCTTGGACTGTCCTGAGTACCCGGGGCAGGATCTCTGGAAAGAGACGTTGCTGTTGAGTGTTTCAAATGTATTTTTTGGCGCTTTGAGCTCCACAAGCCGAGCGCCATGTAGTCAATATTCAAACAATGCAGACACGTCTACGGCCGATATCTCCAAAACTCGGCAGCTCACACCAAAACTATCCAGATGGATCAACAGCGCTCCAGGTGAGAGGAGGAATATGTGTTTTTGATTTCGGGGTGAACTGCCCCTTTAAGTGGACTTTGTTACTGTCCACCACTGGTGTGCAGTAAGTGGGATGTGTTTGAGGATGGGTGGAATAAATGACATGTATTTACACTGTGATGTATACAGTTTCTCAGTATATAATATTTTACTGACAAATTATTATTATGTGATCATTATTGTTATATATGATTTTCAAATTGTGTGCTCCATTCGATCAGATGCCAGTTTGAGCCATGCTTGCTGTTTGCTGGAAGGCTTGGTCTCTAGAATGAGGGCCAGAGCGAGTGCTAAAGGCTGCAGCGGCGCTGATAGTGGCGCTCACGCTTGGCCTCTCCCTCGCCGTCCTCTCTGTTTCACAGCACGACAGCCGTCAGTGGTCAGATCCATCTGATGCTATCTGTCCTCTCGCTGCCTTTAATGTAAGCAGATTCCCGATCAGCCAGGATGAATCCAATCAAGGCGGAGGGGGAGGCACAACAATCTAGGGCACGTTTCCCAATGACTGCTGCAGGCCCGGAGATTAGGGGGGGGGTGTAGAAAGCCAGAGTTTGTATGATGAAGAAGAAGCCTCTCATTCAGCGATGCAACACTAAATCACACATGCATTCATCATCTTCACCTCCATTTGTCTAACACCCCCCACCCCCCAGCACAACTCCTCTTAGATACGGAAATGCAAATGTTCCTTCCCTATTCACTTCTTTTTTTAATTATTTCTACCATATGGATGCCAGCGAGGATGGGAGGGGGCACAGTGTTTCTTCAATTCAGCATGACTACTGGTTGATTTATCCTCAAACTTTTCTCCCTCCCTCCCATCTCTTCATCCCTCCGCCACCAACGCCCGGTGACGGCTCTCCTTCCTCTCTCCTCTCTCCTATTTCCAAAGCTTAACTTCATTGTCTCAAGCCCCACTCCGCTTTCATCTTAAGACAAAGATTTATGTAAATCTTTGGGCCGGGCGTTAATGCGGAGCGCCGTGTGAGAAATAGCATCCCTAAATCGTGGCATTGTTGTTGAAAATGACAAGGCAGGCCCGTTAATCCTACAATGCGATCATCCAAATGTGTCATAATGCCGTGTGTAGGCAGGCGAATCTGAATATCAAAAAGACGCCACGCACCTCTTATACGACGCCTTCAGTACTTCCACCACTACCGCACTACTTCCCTCTATCTCCCTTTCTCTTTCTGTCTGCTTTTAAAGAACTCACCCTGCTTGTCACTTCGCTCGCATTAAAGCGGGAATAAAACACATGAGATGCCACAATCTCAAGTTTGTTGCAGAGCAGAAATCAGCGTCTCTTTATTGTTTTGCCTGTTTTCTCCCACATATGAAAGCTTTGATTCATTCAGATAATAACAAACTCCATCTGCGTAATTGTCTAAGTGGCTGCGATTGTGAAATAAACCGATGGCTTCTGCTTTGTCACCAAGATGTATTTCTTTCAGAAACAGCAATATGAGGCTTTGTGGTGGAACAATATGCAGATCCAAAGGGAAACAAAGGGTTGAGTCAAGTCCCTACATGTATGGAGCATTTAGCTAACGATCAGTTACCTTGTAGTCCTTCATTAAGGATCTGAAGAGGAGGCAGTGGCGGTTCTTCCTCTTATTTGTGTGCAGCGCTGCACTCGGTTCAGACTGAGCCCAGTAAAGGTCTGATGAAGATTCATTTGCTGGGGGAAACTGAGCGAGGCAGAGACGGAGGAGGCTGATAGCTGCTTTTCTGGAAAGAGCCATGAAACAGGCATGCCAATCAATTGGACAGGGACAAGGCCGTCGAATGATAATGTTAATAATTACCAGCCACGTCGAGGGACTCCTCCCTGATTGGCCGTGAAACCTATGCCTTAATTAAATGCCCCGGCCCTCCTGTCCCTTTCCTCCCGGCTTTACCTCCTGACACGGCGACACCTCCTCGTCTGACCCCTTCTCTCTTTCTCCTCCGCCTCCCTCCTTCATTCCTCTGCCATCCAGTCGGGGAGGAGCCCCGCGGGGGGATTTTGTCAGGGAGAATAGCGGCGTTGATCTTGAAGGCTTAAGACCCTACTGTACCTGTCAACAGTGTGGCTTTGGCGCTGACGACCAGCGGCTTAAGTCATTTGAAGTTGCTTCTTTTTTTAATGAGGAGGGGAGGAGGCGCAGCGAGCGCTGACAGCCAGTCAGGGTCTTGAAATAATTCCATACCTCTGAATAACCAGAGGTGTCTGTCTGACTTAATCCAACCACACACACACACGCACGCACACACACACACGTTTAAGGTAGTGGAATAGGGCTAATAATGAGGAAGCGGTGGCAGAGAGGAGGACACCGCGCAGACTGCAGTGACTCGGAATCAAATGAACAAAGGCGCATCCTTAAATCAAATTAAAACATGACTGCATCGCTGTCGTCATGAGCACTGATCTTTAATGATAACATAATGCTGAACATTACGGGGATCCAAAAGGGTAGGAACTAGGGCTGCAACCAACGATTGATTACTTTTGTTAGCTGATTATCATTCTGACTAAAAAATGTCCATCTCAGTTTCTCAGAGTGCAAGGTGACGTCTTCAAATGTCTGCCAACACTGAAGCTGCTGTAACCAGGGCATTTCTGGTTAAAAAATGAGCGATTAATAGATTATCAAAATAGCTTTCTGTCAATCGACTAATCAGTTAATCGACTAGTATTAACGTCACCGCTTTATTATGTATTTCAAACCTCTGAGATTTGTTTTGGGGTCTGTCCGATGATTCATCATTTTAGCTATTTTAAAATGAATTACTTGAGATTTTTTCTCTTTTTTCACTCCTTGTTTCTCAGTTTCTCCCCTTCTTACTGGGGCTCATTACTTCGCTCTCTCTTTCTTTCTCTTGGCTGGGATAATCCCCCCTGTAGGGGACTTCAAAGTGCAGGCCGGCCAGGGAAAAGCCTTAATTACCCATTTGCCTTGAAACTCAAGCCAAATCACAACTCGCCCCGGTCCGTCCGACTCCGCACTCCTGCCTCCCTCGGACTAATTGTGGGTCTGGATTTCATTTTTTCCCCTCCTCCACTGTGGAAATGGAAAGATGAAATTAAATCAAAATGAGAGAGACAAATCTGAAATGTTGAAGCAGGTGATGAGAGAGTTAGTGACCTTGTTTCTTTTTTTAAGAAGACGGTGAAATTCAGTGATGCAAAGAATCATTTTTCTCAGACTGTGCTATCCATGTAGATTTTTGTATTTTCTCTGTAAACGCTGAGCTTTGTGAGATAAAAACAATAAATGATCTCTTCTTGTGTGTTTTGTGTTGCTTTTAATAGAAAAGCCACACGTCAGCTGAGCAAGGACTTGTTCTGTTTCTTCTGAATGCAATTTAATGATCATAACTTGTCATTTTTTCATTGTGGTCATTGAAGAATGTTGAGCCCCACTGATTGATGGCAAGGTTCAACATTTTAACAAGTAGCAGTGCCACCTCTGAAGCGGTGCACTCATTTTGACAAGAGCCGTCAATCAGCGCAGCCAACGAGAGAAAAGACGGCTATTGTGGAAGACAACTGTGTTCACGGTGATTTTGAATTAGCTGAATAAATTGGAGGGTTTCAGATTTAATTATAGACACCAAAAGCAATTAAAATGTACTTCCAGTATATGTATATTGACTTTATTACAATAAAGTGTGGCCATTAACAAGATAAGAGACTGTTCTGATGCTGGTCCTAACTCTCTGATAAATAAACTGTGTGCTCGTAATATTATGACTGACTTCTTCAGGTTTTTGACAAAATTGTAGAAAAAGAAAATGGAATATACTAACTGTACAGTATATATATATATATATATATATATATATATATATATATATATATATGGGATAACAGTAAGTGTGATGTGTTCCAGCATACTGTACCTGGTTTCCCCTGGAAGTTAAGAACTGTTTTCAATGACGGTTTCAGATTTAATTACAGGCTCAAAGGGAATAATAATAAAATATACTGATAGTGACACTAATACATATAGGATGTCTTGAAGTATACTTTACCTGGTTTAAACGCGTCGAAAGGATCTGACCAATGAACTTTTACAGGCACTTAAAAGGAAGTCAGTCAGACTTGGGATAAATGTGTAATAATATCCTGTTAATGCAGCGTCGTCATTAACAGGATAACTATGCTGTACAGTCCGTAAAGGAATACCAGTAAATTGCGGTGTGTCCAAGTTTAATGTACATGGTTTAATTGTAGAGGCTGAAAGGGAATTAAGATATACATGCAATATATGTACAGAAATATCCCGTCAGTGACTCCACAACAACGCTGTTACTAACTGGATAATGGTCAATAGTGATGTGTTGAAATGCAGTGTACTGGACATAACTATCTGATAAAGAAACGTAGTGTTAGACATGTTTTCACTGAGGTTTAATTATAGATGCTCAAAATGAATTAATATATACCTATAGTATAGGTATAAAAACATCCTGTTGATGCACTGCAAAGTGTATATGTACATGGTTTAAACTGGGCAGTACGAACCAATAAATGACCCGAAGCATTAGAAATGTTTTCACTGAAGGCTTCAAATGTAACTATAGACACTCAAAAGGAATTCCAATGTTCTTACAGTGTATGCATACAAGTAATGTGTTAGTAGCTACACTGCAAAGTTACCTTGCGATGTGCTCAGGTGTATGTACTGTATGTAGTTTAAACTGGTCAAAACAATTTCTACATAAACAGGAGTGTTAGGAATATTTCATAATTAATTCTAGACGCTCAGAAGGAATTCAAATGTACTTACAGTATACGCATATGTATAAGTAGCCTGTTAATGACTACACCATGCAGAAAATGCAGTGTAGTCATAAACAGGAAAACAGGAAATTGTGATGTGTTGAATGGCTTAGACTAGTCAAAACTGTCTGAAGTAGTCAATGGACTCTTTTGCTGTGGACTCGAGTGTTTAATTCAGTGCATTTATGTGCTTTCCATGCGTCGCTAATGCACCGTCCATTTGTCATGCGGTGAACTTTAAAAAACGGAGCAGAAGACAGCGGAGTCTGAAGGTCATGTTTACTGTAACCAGCTGATCGCAGTGACATCACAGCGAACACGAGCCTCAGCCTATAGAGTCACTTCATGTATTTAAATAGTGACATCGCAAACAGCATGACTGTTTGACTACAAACTGCTGTCAATATGGAATGTGGAATTGATTTGATTTTGATTGGAAGGACCTGGTGGGAGAGCCAATAAAAACAGGAAAGAAGAACGTTTCAGGAAGTGGCTGACAAAATAAGTCTGCTGTCATAAGAAAACGATGAAATGCAACTTTAGAGAGGTTTAGAGAGGGGCTGCTGATGGGACACTCAGGGTTTTATCCAAGCACCGACCATTTGCTATGAGTTGTAAAAAGCATTAAAGGAATGGAATATACAGCACGGCCGGGCAAAAGTCAGGCTGTTTTCTTCTCCGTCATCTCGGCACTTCTTTGATTGGCAGCTGTTCTTATGACTGTGGGTTTTGTGGTCAGTGTCAGCAGCAGTAAATGTGTTTGTAGTTAATATGTAGCCTATGTTTTCAGGACTCTGAAACCGTAAGCAGAATTTAAGAGTGTGTGAATAAAATCTTCGGTTTGTGTCGATCAGTGTGTTTCCATGGTCCCTTTCTGTCAGACCAGCTCACAGAACAAAATGAGACAAACAAGAAGAGGATGTAGAATTGTAACAGCTTGTATTTGTGCTCTGTTCTCATGCCGAGAAATATCAACGGGGGAGGCATGTGCCTGAAAACTGACATGGAGGTCACAAAGGTCAAACAAAATAACCCCCCCAACCCCACCCCCAGACACAGGAAGTCACTGCCAGTGCCAGTCACAAACAAATCACAAACAAATAAAAAGAAATAACAAAAGTCAAACAAAATGAAAACAGCGTAGTCATAGAAAACTATGTACAACCAATGGAGCGGGAAACAAAGCATAGACGTGAGTGTTTGTCACTAAAAGGCCCCTTCTGTACAACGTGATTCCTTACAACAGTACAAATTCATCAGGTTAGTTCTCCTGCCTCATGAGAGGAGAGCTAGATCGTGGCAGCCTGTGAGTTGTGTCTGGTCATCGGAATGAAGTCCCCCTCCCCCCTGCACCCGATATAAGAGCAAGACGTCCCGCGGTACTCAGAGTACCCTATTCACAAAAGGATGCACATAGCCTACAAGTTAAAAAAGACAAGCTCCTTATGAAAGACAGCAAGTGCCTACACATGTATTTCAAACCATCCATGAAGAATAATCCATTCCAGAAGAAGAAAAATAGATACAAGTCAGGATTCTCAGTGTGTTTTTCCTGAAAAGCAGAACCAATGTTCCGTCATTTCGAAGGGAGAAATCCTCCATCTGCTAATGGAGCACTCATCCACCCACCCCCACCCCAACAGCCACCCCACCACCAAATCCAAGTTTGTTACAGCTCAGTCATTTTTAATTTGTTTATTTTTTATTTCATTACACCCAAGGCAGAAGAAAAGTTACTAAAACTGAAGACTTTTACAGTTACAGTGACAAAAACAGTTTAAGAGACCCACAATTTAAATTGGACTGCAAAGTAAAAAATAAAAAACAACCTTTTTTCTATTTTTGTAAAATGCCCAGGCATTCTCCAATATTACAAATACTGGTATACTTTTACAGTAAACAAGAAAAATGTAATATATATTCATATATATTTATATATATATTAAAACCCCGTCACCAAAAAAAAGAGAAGAAAAAAGAAATAGAAAAGAAACAATATACACATCGCCACTACGGCATTCAGGGAAACTTTAGAAGCAAACCTGGGGAAAAAATACTCATTTGTTTAAAACACACATACACACAAATATTATTTTACCCTTGTACTTGTTTCAATACTGTAAACTTGTTTTAAGACAGAGTGCACTAAATTCTTTTTTTAGTTTCTGCATTTCCTGATTTTTGTCGAGTCTCTTCCTTGACTTTTTGCGTGGCTTTTGTCCACTCCTGGAATTTTCTGCTGAGGGACAGACGCTTGTCCTTATGGGTGAGGAATTTGATATATATCTATATATATGTTTGTGCCTTTATATGTACATATGCATACATATATACACACACAGACACATTGATATTGTGCTGGGTACTCCTTAACCTAAACTCAGCATTGTTTCATTTGTATTAATTTAAATAATTCTGTTGAAATGTCAAATTACACGTTAAGGTTAACACAATTCAACTTTTTTTTTTTGTTCAATTTGATGCTTCATAAAAAGTGTTGCATTTGTCTGAGACAATAAACAGGAAGATCATTATTCAAGGCACACTCATGTCAAATTGTATGGCAGTACAAAAACTGTCCCAAATAAATTATAATTTTTGTTTTCAGTTTTATAGTGCCAGCATTGGGAAAGCCTCGCCTAACAACCCTGGGCACTTCAGCGTCAGGAGATCCCAAGCTCTAGACCCTTCAGTACCTTTCCTGTTCAGCTCTATGTGTGTGTGTCTGACGGAGAAATCATAAAGTGTGGGTCTGTTGTTAAGAGCTCTGAATTTGTACATTGACAGCATTCAAATCAGATCTGATTTAAAAATAAAAAAGTGCCACAATGAAGGTGGATGGGGCCAAACGAAAACTGGGGTTATGATATTTAAAAAAACAAAGGGGCATGGAGCGAACTGATGCTGCTTTTCTTACTATTTCAGCACACACTGATATATTTCTCCTGTCCTACAAAAAACTGTCCTGCAACACACGGTGAAACTTTGAAGGATTCCTATTCCTGGAGAGGTGACTTCATTATTCAAATTATACAGTTATAGAATCACTATAGCCAAAATTCACTGTACAAATTGTAAGATATTTTAGCACAAAAAAAATGCATAGGGATGTTGATTTTTATAAATGTCGACAATAAAATCTGAGAATTAAATTTTCTGCAGAAATCTAGTTAAAGTAGTGGCATCTGCCATGTATGCACATATATGTAACCCTCTCTAAACTAATTAATGGTATAATTAGAAGCAGTGACTTTAAATATAAATGAGTATAATCACTTTCATCATATGAGGATACAGCTTGGATATTAGCCTGGTAGGGGGGACAGAGGGCAGCAAAGGATGCCGTAGAGGACACAACTGTCCCTAATTATTTCAACATATGATGAAATGGAAATGCTTCTGGAAACAGGAATGAATGGGTAAATAAAGAAAAGTAGTATAGCTCACCCTGAGATGTCTCTTGTCTCATTCTTCTGTGTATCTCTGTGCATACTCGTCTTGCATGGCTTCATGCTCAGTTTACTCCTAATAAATAATATAGCCTAGATCATATGGCTTCATGAAAAATATAATACATGGATGTATGAATGTAGGTAATATGGTAGTAAGTGGAGAGGGCGGGGGAGGGGTGGAAATCAGAAGGAATGAGGGGTGGTTGTCATAGCGTTGTCGGGGCTTGGTACTACGTACCAGTCAGCAGCTGCCTTATCTAGAATCTGTTTCTTCTGGCTGGTAATGATGTTCTCAGGAGGAGACAGGGTTTATGAACCTTGGGATCCTCTTGGATTTTAGATTTACTGTCAAATATGACACTCAGTGCTACATATCCAATTATAGTGACATGTTTTAGAGTCAGTTCATGCTACAATGCCAAAGGATTGTTGTCCGCGTATTGTTATCACACAAAATAGACTAATTCTAGCATTCTCAGTTAACGCCACTTTCAAATTGAAGATTTAATTCAGCTTCTCTTCAAAAAATCACACGTTTAGTTTAATATACAATTTCCTACAAGCAGCGGCCAAAAAAGATTACTTAAAATGGACTTTTGTCTTCTAAAAAACTCTCAGGATATCATGTGGGTTTTTAAAAAACAGAATAACGCAAAATAAAAATAAAACTATATTTTTTTAAATGCCTAAATAAAATGTACCTGCACATGCCAAAATACAAAATCCAATAAATACAGAAATTATTGCACAGTTAAAGGCTCCACATATGTTATAACTCAACTGACTGATTGTTTAAAAAGGAACCCCAAATGAGGCAGTTTAGACAGCTTCAATTGGTGTTAAGATCTCTGTTTTCACTTTTTTCTCAGTTGGCAGTTTCTTAAAAACACAAAATCAACCCAAAATTAAAATTTCAGAAAAAGAGTATCCAGCTACCCCATTCTGTTTATTTTTTAAGTCAAAGTGTGGCAAAGAGTATGGAAACAGAGAACCTGGTTTAGGTTCTCTCTGCTTGTTCAATTTTGACCTCATTGGTCATCAAATGTTCTCCATGCCACTTTTTCATATGTTTCTCCAGAGTGCTGTACACGCTGAAGGGCATTTGGCAAATGTCACAGCGGTAGACCTCCTTACCAAGCTGGCCATGTGTCTTCATGTGGCGTGTGAGCTTGGAGCTCTGGGCGCAGGCATAGTTGCACAACTCACACTTGTAGGGCCTCTCGCCAGTGTGACTGCGCCTGTGCACCGTCAGGTTGCTGCAGTTCTTGAACACCTTTCCGCAGAATTCACAGGTGTCGCACCTCCTGCTGTCCTTGGAGCTGGGTCGGCCTGGACCGGGGCCTCCACCCAGATGAGGCGTGCTGCCTCCACTGGCGGTGCCGCTGCGGCCTGACAGGCCGCCATCCAGCAGGTCACCCGGAGGCGTTGAGAACCGCAGGCTGCCATTCTCAGACGAGTGCTCAGAAGAGGTGGCGAAGGGCGATTGTCTGGAGTCAGTGAAGCCTAGGAAAGGGTCTTTGATGAAGTGGCGTGAGGCGGCATAGCCCACCAACCACTGGGAGTAGACGTTCTCAGAGGGGATGTGAGGTGCTGGGGGAATGTCCAAGTCCTTCTCAATCTTGATCCTCTTATTTGAGGAGTTGGACAGGCTGGGGCTGGTGATGGGGGTGGGCTTACGGGGAAACAGGCCTGAGAAAGAGTCACCGGAGCCACAGTTCCGGCCATTAATGGTTGTCCTCTCTTCCTGCTGGTGGTGGTCCATCTCCCCAGCCACTGAGTCCTCATCCCCAGTCTCCCGCTGGCCATCCAAGCACCTCTTGGAGAAGGGCATCCTTTTACGATTGTCAACTATCAAATTATTGTACTGCTGTATAGAGTTGAGCCCCCCACCTTCCACCATCTTTTCAAGGGTGAATGATGACTTCTCCTCTGAGGGCGGTTTAGAGCCATTCTCCCTGTTCCGGTAGAACTCAGACTCCATGCTGAAGTTGGATTCCGGTCGACTTTCATTCTCAAGTTCCTCTTCTTCCTCCTCCTCTTCGTCCTCCTCATTGCCTTCCCCCTGGAAGTCTCCATCACGATTCTTCATGCCCTCACCTGTCACATCACTGGTTCCAGGCTCTGGGGAGCTTGTGGTGGACAATCCATCATCTGAGCGCCCCGTCAGGGATCCAGCCTTGTGCATGTGGGTCTTCATGTGGCGCTTCAGCTTGCTCGCCTGAGAGCAGGCATGGTCACACAGCTGGCACTTGTATGGTTTTTCTCCAGTATGGCTGCGCCGATGCACCACCAAGTTGCTCTGGAACTTGAAGGTCTTACCGCAGAACTCACAGGACTTGATCTTGTTCTGTGTCTGGGGAGGGGTGGTACTGTTTGGGGGCATCGGCGGTAAGGGAGGGGTGCTCAGAAAGGGTGATTTTGGCCCAGGCTGGAAGGGGTTGGGGTTTAGTAGTCGGTGCATAGGGTTGGCCCTGCTGGGTGACAACGGTGGTGTGGTGCTGTTGGTGTTCCCTGCCAACTCACGTAACCGCCTGGAGAAGTCCATGGACTGGGACTCCATGGCCATGGGCGTTAGCCGCATCACCCTCTCAAAGGCACTGGGGTGCTGGGAGATGAGGCCCATTTCCTCTGCGCTAAGGCGTTCCAGCCGATGGGGGTCCAGGTGGTGGCGGGGAGGCGGGCTGACGAATGGAGGCGTGTTGGGGAGGCGGTTTTCCACGAAGCCTGGGGGAGGCTCCCGGAGCAGGGGGGCCGTCATCCTCAGGAGGTGGAAGGGGTTGTTGTCCCCGAGAAAGTTGGTGAGGGGGGACTGCGGGATGGAGTCGTTACCCATGGGTGGAGGCATAGTGATGCGTGGGGTGAGGGCTGTGCTGGACGGGTTGGACTCTAGGTATATGCGAATGCCATGGGTGTTCTGGGCATGCTGCAGCAGGAACCAGGCGCTGGGGAAGGGCTGCTTACATGTGGTACATATATAGCTGGAAGGCTCATCTCTGCCACCTGCAACACACAGAGAAAGAAATACATTAAATATTTCAGCTGAGAACCAACTCATTTATACTACATTCTTAGAATTTCAGAGATGGACAAACATCTCTGAAATGAAAAGCGTTTTTCAAGTACAAAATAAAACATGGATTCCTTTTTTAAGACCTTATTAGGTCAAAGTAAAATCTACTTCATTCATGAATTAAATAGTCGTTGACAATGTTGCTTTTTTAATAACATCTTATTTGCAGTGTTTTAACTTTTCTAGGCTGAAAGGCAGTGTGATGCGATAAGTGTGTATGCTTTATATTCTGTCTAACACTCCCAGTAGCTGGAAAGGCCTTGGCTCATCATGTTGTCACATAAATGCTACGTACTTATCACACTTTTGACAACTGCATATTCACAGTCAAACTGGATTGGCCCACACTGGATCCATGTTTTAAGAGGTGCTTAATCTCTCACTTGGTACAGAGTGAATCCCCCAATACAAAGTGCTGAATTATTACAGTGTGTGACTGTGTGTCTGCATCTGGGCTTACATGTACATTAAGCATGATGGTAGATGTATGTGTGCATGATTGCATGTGCGTGCAGAGTGAATCATTTTAAAAAGCCAGGAGAGTCTCTCCAAGCAGAGAGTCTGTAATGTTTGCAGAGTTAGAGATGCCAATCTCTTTTTGGTGAAGATGAAGGATGTACAACTTCAAGAGTTATTTAAGGAAGACTAATCACACACCAGCAAATAAAGGTCTCAGCTCTTCTTGGGAGTAAAATGTTTAAAAAATCTGGCGAGAGCAAGAAAAATAAATGAGTGTATTAAGAAAAATGGTTTCCAATACACATGGATAGCACAATAGCATAAAAGGCAGAAGGAGAGCAAATTTATGTTGATTGGCTATATGAAGTTTTTAGCATTAAAAAGTTGTATCTGTGTTATGACCTAGTCCGAATAAACAAGTCACAGTCTTCAATACTCCATAATGTTGAGAGACTTGAGACTTGTTTAACCATTTCCTAGGCAGCAGAGGACCTTAAATATTGACTCTGCAATCACACAGGCTAAACATCAACTCCTTTAGAGTTAATCAATTGTAATAAATGAGGTGAAATCAGAGAAAAACAAATGACCCAAAAATCCAAAAATCCTTTTCCAAGACAAATCGAGAGAGCAAACCTTGCTCTTTTTTCTACCTTTAACAACAAGTGCTTTTATATAATACACATGCACATACACACTGGTTCCCACAATTCAAAGGGGACTTGTTACCACAGCCAAGCCAGATCCACGACTAAAAAACACTAAACAGAGTGCTGAGGAGCACTCCAACAGGGATTATACACAGACACCCCTGCGCACGCACGCACGCACAGATAATAGTAATTGCACTCTTGCTCTCGCGCTTGTATTTATTAAATGAAAGCTTGTTGTCTTGACCTAGTACGCTAATTTCAGATGCTAGTGGAAACATATGCTGCTGTAATTGTTTCACTTATGTGTGTACATGGTCCTGGCTATTTCTGGCAGCTACACGCAAACACACACACACACATATAAATACAGAAATGTATGCTGTATACTAATATTGTTTTCATTGTCATATTTATAGATATGTTTATATCAGAATGCACTACTATGGGGAGAAAGTGCTATTTAATTTAATTTATGCACACATCTAAGTATCCACTTTTCTCCCATTAAGTGCCAATGTGGAAATGCACATCCTAATGCAAAAAATAAATAACCAAATCAATAAATATTAAAGTTCCAACAATGTTAGCCACAAAATAATTCTGTTTAAATACATGTAAAAAGCCCAATAAATTACCTATGAGAAATATAATAACAAATCAGTGATATTTCATCTATTTTTTTAAATCAGCAGAAAAATAAGTATTAATAATAATTGAATAATTTCAGTAATTAAATAATTAAATATCTCTCTATTTGACGTGAAACTTAAAGACCTAACCTCTTCTCATGGAAACATCTCTCTCCTTCTCTCGCTCGCTCGTGTGTGTGTGTGTGTGTGTGTGTGTGTGAGTGTGTGTGAGTGTGTTAAGGAGGACAGGCGAGCGGCGGAACAGCTGTTCACCTCCACAGTCCTGTAAAGCCTTTTGACTTAATTATAGTGGACAGCACATTCACACACACACACACACACAATGAAACTAACAGCTCTCCCTGCCTCAGCTTTTGTGTGCACCTTTCTCTCTCTATGCTCACACACACACACACACACACACAAGCTGTTTTACTGCTGAATCTTAAGACCCTGAACACTCCAAACACTTCTCTCTCTCTCTTCGCTCAACCCGTTGAGCCATGAGTGAAAATGGAGAGAGAGAGAGAGAGAGAAGATCCTCCCTCCATCTTTCTTCTTTCAGCCGAACTTCTTGTCTGCCGACAGAAGTCGTTTGGGGGGGGGCGATGTTCATTTCTGCTCAACAATTAAGAGCAGAGGGTGTGTGTGTGTGTGTGTGTGTGTGTGTGTGTGAAAGGAAGAGTGAGCTACTGTTTGTTTCTGCACTGAAACGCCATTTCTCTCTGGCCGCAGTGGAAGGAGCGGGTCGTGTTTTTTGTTTGGGGGAAGTGTGTGTGTATATGTGTGTGTGAGTGTGTGTGTGTGTGCACCCTCCCGGGGGAAAGGAGTCCAACGCAGATGGCAAATAAAGTATGCAGCCCGAGGCGAGAGCACATTATGCTAATTCTAATGTCAGCTGTACTTTAATATACGACTCTATTTAATCACCCCATTATTTCCTATTTCCATATGAAAAAACAGGGAGAGAGGGAGCTGCTCATCACTTGATTTGGTAGAATGCAGAGAACCATGTTTTATGGAGTGTTGTGTGTGTGTGTGGGACTGAATGAGAAAACACACTCGCTCCTCGGCATCTGCATAGATACTTACTTCCTTTCTCTCCTCTGTCTCTCTGTGTTTCTTTCTTACATGCACACACACACACACACACACACACACACACAGTTTGAATTATGACCTACTGTATGTGTATTTACAGTAATTGTGGGCTGTGTGTGTGTGTGTGGGGGGGTTAGTACTGCCATGTTAAACGTATTGTCCTTTGTAGAAAAGGTTTCAGTCGTAATCATCTGGACACTGTTTTCAAATTGAAGACGTTTCGGCTCCCATACGGGAGTCATTCTCAATTGTGAAAATGGTCTGAGCAACACAGAAATTTAAGCTACTCTGTGTTGCTTAAGCCCCGCCCTCAGGGAGGAGTCTTCCTGAGTGCTGTTTGAGTGAGGGAATGAGGGACTACACCATCTCGTATTGTCCTTTGCTTACTGTATGTTGCATTAGGTCCTGTTATGTAGTTATGTACCACAACATCACTGGCTTTATGTTCGCTGTCTTGCCAAAGTCTAGGTCCATCTGTCAAGTTAATGCTACCTCACTGACGAGCAAACATGTAGACCGGTTCTTTGTGTCCTGTTTGTGAGACCTGCTCTGAATTGTCTTCACTCAAAGCTGTCAGTCAAATGCAACATGCGTGAAACTAACTTATTTAGTCTTTCTAGGAATTTATTTTTGCCAAATGAACGAAGTTTAGCATGATATTCTGTCTTGCATGGCACTGTACTGGCTTTATTTTCTTCCGTGCCAGTAAGGTATTACATTTAAGGTTATAACTCCTATGCTCTACTGAGAATTTGGATGTTGAAAATATGTGGAGTTAAATATAGAAAATTGTGAATCGATAGAGTGAATAATTTGGATAGGAAGCAGAAAGGACACAAAAGAACAAAAAATGGTCATATTTCAGGTTTTAGAGACAAACAGGAAGACAGCAGACAAAGAAGAAGAAGGAAGCAATGCTAACGCAACACATGTCAGCCATCAGCTAGTTAGCTAGCACAGCTAACATTACAGTTACGAGAAGCTATTACTGCTTAAATATTTCAAAACATTTTGGCAAAATATAGATTATACAGCTCATGTGTAATAGGCTCGGTCGCCAAAAGAGTGGAATTAAAACAGGTTCGTTTTTTTCTCCAAGGGTATTGAGATCAAATTAGCTCCAATGTTACTGGTTGCTGAAGTCTTGCTAGTTTAGAGTCAGATACGTTGGTTTTTATACTTCTGTATCTTGTAGCCTTAAAACATTGTTGATACATTTTTGGTAAAAACAGACCAAGTAAGTGTTTCTGTGCTATAGTTAAATTGTATCTTGCTATCTGCTTTTGAGGGATTACAAGGAAATCTAATATTCAGTCCAGGGTTTAGCCCGTGGCTTCAGTGATTAGTGGTAACGAAGCATTTGTGAGCAGCTGTGAGCATTATTTTGATATGGTAACGGCATTAAATATGCCTCAAGTCATGTTAATATATTTTAATTTATTTCCATTTGTTAAGTTTTTTTAATTTCAAAGTAGGCTAACTCTTTCCTAGCATCTCATTTTAATGGAAATACTGGAAATACAAGAACATATGGTCATTTTTACAGTTTTAAAATTGATAAAAATCACACAAATCCATTATAGAATTGCAAGAAATTGGCCAAAAAAATTGCCAAATCCTTATCCTTTATTTGAGATGACTGGTAAACCCGCACACACTCGTGCTCACAAGGGTTTGGATTTTCAGCCATGGAAGCAACGTCCCAGAAGTCATCAGGAAAAGAACAAGAATAGGGGGAAAAAGTATAACATACAGGTGCTGACGAAATGAAGTGACTTAACATCAGCTTGTCAGTGGGAGACTCCATTCAAAACCATTATTCTACATATAGCTCTCTCTGTGTCTGGTGCTTAAAGCCTTTCTCTCTCTATCAGTTGGAGTGCAGTCTGGCCCTATGCCTGTGTTTTGTTTGGCTCGCATTCACACACACACACACACACACTTACACACTCTGGCAGCACAACCTGTTTGGACAAGTCTGAGAGAAGAGGAAAATGTGTGCTGTCCTGGATAATAAAAGTTGTATTCTTTTTTCATATTTCTTAAAAAGGGTTGATCGTTTTATGGAGACACACACACACACACACACACACACACACAAATCAAAATGCTACAGCAGTATTTATAATGTCACTATGACATGTTATCACATTTTCTTCCGAGCAATGACACAACTTCAACTGTGTGTGTGTTTTCATGCATGCATTTATCTCTGGATATGTTTTCTATCGAGACACTACATGTTATTGTGTGTGTGTGTGTGTGTGTGTCCTCCAGCAGAAGCCATATGGAGGAGAAACCGTACGCAGCGACAAATACACTGGCTTCCATGCCTCAATCCATCCCTCCATCCTTCAGTAGCACTTGCTTCTAGGTATTCTACGCTCTGCGTTCCTCCTTCCTGGTTCGGGTTCACACAGTATAAAACTCTCATTACTGACTGATTCCAGTTTTCACTATGATTCAATTTGCCATAATTACTGTGGCTGCGGCTAATAAAAAAGGGAAGAGAGGGAACGGCTAGAAATCGGTGCGAAGGTCAACTGGCAGTTAGCGGCGTTCATTTTCATCTCAGTGTATTCATCTGGGGCGGCTAATGGCCCAATTTTCTCCCCCTCGCTCCTCAATAAATATTGCTGGAATTACAGGTTAAATAGCTAAATTAAATCACAGCTATTACAGATGAGGGAGGGAGGGAGGAAGAGAGAGACAGAGAGAGGGAGTCAAATCTGTACAATTACAGAGGAAGCCCAGAACGACGCAAAGTGTGCGATTAATGCAGCGCTGTCGGATTATTACATCGTTTTTCTCTGTGGCCGGCGGCCGAGAAGAAGGCAAACGCTGAGAGAGTGGAGCATCGCTAACTCCACTGACATGGACGCTTTTACATTCAATTTACAGTTTCGCTCTTCTTTATATTTGGAAAATATACTGGTGCTCTACTTGTGAGAACCGACTTCAAGGTTTCTGGTTTTTTAATCGTACAGGCAAACTGTAAAGTGAATTTCATCACATGGAGCGTGATGATACTGATGGGCAAACCTCCGCGTACATTGGACTGACAAGGCTTGTGTCACTCACTGTTGTTAACACACAAACTTCAGCCACATTTAGAATTGATCATTGCAAAGCGCTCAGTGCAGTGGTTCCCAGCCTGGGGGTCGGGCCCCCACAAGGGGTTGCAAGATAAATCTGAGGGGTCTAAAGATGATAGGAAAGAAGATTAAAAACATATTTCTAATGAACAAAATGATATTCATCTTTTTCTAACTTTTCTCAAATCCTTGCTTTTTCTTGTGAACTACTAGGGAGTGGAACCTCCTCGGGACATGCAGGGCGGTGTCAGGTTCCCAGTTTGACTGGTAACCTTGAGACTACAAAGTTATTTTCCCCAGTAAGGTGATTCAAATAGAAAGACCACAGCTCTAATCCTGATTCCTCCGGCTCTCCCTCTCTCCCTCTCGTTCACCCGTCTGCATTTCATTCCATCGCTGTGGTTAGTGTAGTACTGTACTCTCCTCCTTCCTCCTGTGCCCCTCCACCTTGATCTCTCAATCAAGGAGGCTTACGAACGCCGTGCCGTACAGTAGCCCCCGCTCTCTCTGTCCAATCAAAAGTGGATTAGAGAGCTGAGCTGGTTTGCATACGGGAAGTGCAGCAGCGGAGCGGGTCTTGATGTAAGGGGGCCGATGTCAGCGCTGAGGCATTTACATACAGAACAAAGCTGACATGAGCCAAGGGTACGGTGGCTGTGTGTGTGTTCCCCTCTTGGCCTCTCGTCGTGCTTGTAAAAAGTTTCCTTTTTTTTTGCATTATTAAGCCAGCAGCGTCATTAACATGTGTATGATCTCGAGGTGCCCCAGATACACACACATACACATGCACCGAGGCACAATTCCTCCCCTTGCATGGCTAATGTGTTGTTTATCACTAGCATAGTACGGCAACAATTACATGCAAATCAGCTTTGTGTGTGTGTGTGTGTGTGTGAGTGTGTGAGTGTGTGTTTCCACCTCTGCAGACACAGACACACACTTTCATGTGTATGCACTGTGCATACCTCCATGCTACAGTAAGAACTAGAGGAATGTTTTTCTGTTTGACTTGTGGAGAGGTAAGAAGTGCTAATTCGGTGTGTGTGTCTCCTCCTAATGAGATCATTTCAAAAAGCAGAGCTCGTTTGGCGACGAGTTCCCAGTATTCTTTAAGTAGTCTGTTAGTTTTGAATGAAGTGGTTTGAGAGCAGGGTTTTAACGTCATCTTTTAAATTGGCTTTAATAGCTCGCGACTAAAATCACTACAGGACCACACAGCAGCAGCTTTAATTAAATCGCCCGAACTGTACGGCAGTCTCAGTCAGTACGGGCTTTATCTGCTGCGTCTGAGTCTGCGTTTCACTGCAGCTACTTCACAACTCCCGAAGCTCCGGTCGGCCAGACTAAAACCTCCTTCTGGGGAAACTGAGTCATCTCTGAGCTCAGCTCGCCACAGATGCTGCTGGCCAAAGACCAAGAGGCAAACCCCAAACTCTCGCTGCTATGCAGGATGTTACTGTGGGCCTACATGCCACGAGCTGGGTTCCCATCCAAGGATTGTTTGTTTTTTTCTTTTGGTGAATTATGATGTGTCGAAAGTGAAAAGCTGAATGGAAAATTCAATATTTGGTTTTGAACAATCTTATGCTCATTTAAAGAAGGGATTGTTTTTTGGAAAATAAGGAAT
This sequence comes from Siniperca scherzeri, assembly GCA_027580175.1. NCBI lineage: Eukaryota > Metazoa > Chordata > Actinopteri > Centrarchiformes > Sinipercidae > Siniperca > Siniperca scherzeri. Next base: position 421,687 of record CM050850.1, on the reverse strand, counting down.
CTGGGAGGATGAAAAGTGGCATGTGCTTCTCTACACAACAGCTGAAAAGTAGCTCTTGAATGTTGTTTTTTAAAAGTACACACTGAATCAGCCAAAGTGAAGGCAGAACTTCATTGTTCCTGAGGAAAGAACAAAAAACAATCTAATGCCATTGTTCATTTAATATTTCTGCTGTTAGCTCAAAAGTGTGGAGAGAGTGAGGGTGGATATCGTGGATAAGGGAGGAACCAAGTCACCTTGCCATATTTTTGTATTCTAAAAAGTTAATCATTGTTTCACATTGTTAAAATCACAAAGGGTTCAAAGTCCAATAGCAAGTGATGTAGCAGACACTCATTTGTAATAGCAAACCCCAGGAACACATTCCACTTTTTCAGAGAGGGCAAGGAAAAGAAACCCTGGACCAAAGACTGCACTGGGCTACGCTAGCTAGCAAACATTTAACAAAATGGTGGCTAGCCTGAAGGTGATGTCAGGACATCGGCTCTGTATTGCTTTTTTATCTTCACTTCATTATTCCGTCTGACATTATGTTCACGTTAGTCATTTTCTGTTTGAAAGAAATAACCAGACAGTAGTGACTGACGTATCCGTCCCAACAGTTGACAAAGAAGCGGTGGTAGCGGCTGCTAGCAGCAGTTTATGTTTTTCACGTCAATCGAACGAGTTGATATTGTTTTATTTCTTTCGGGGTAGCCCAAACGCCCGCTAAACTCACATTTGAATTTTAGCAGCATCCCAAAAGTTTTGGTGAAAGTGATTTGACAGTTGGGCGGAAACAAAGCGAGTGTTGGTATCCTGCAGAGCTGGTTGATCTCAACAGGACTAACCCAGATAAAAAGAGTTAACAGGTAGCATCTCGAGAATCAACATGAGCTGCGTTTCTTTTTATTTTCCCTCTCTCTGTAACTCTCCGTCCGCTCCTCTTTCTCTTTCAGTCTATGCAACCTTCTTTCATCCCAGCATGTGCTGAACTTTAGCATTACCCCATCTTCTCTGCATGTTATCCAGCCAACAAAGGATTATCATTGTGCAAGGTGTGTGTGTGTGTGTGTGTGTACAAGCCCTGACAGTCATGGCAAGACACGGGGTCTGATCATAGCCAAATGAGAATGCATTTAGCTCATTAGGGGAGTGGAGGAGCAGCAGGAAGAGGAGGAGGAAGAAGAGGAACTCGTCTCTCACATGACATGACAAGAAAACAGGCAGTCCTTAGTGCTGCAGTCAAAAGTAGAGAGAAGAGTTGAGATGCAATCCAAAACAAACTGCAGCAGTGTGTGTGTGTGTGTGTGTGTGTGTGTGTGTGTGTGTGTGTGTGTGTGTGTGTGTGTGTGCCCTGTTAACAAATTAGAGGGATTACCAGAACAGAGTGCCAGAGCACACCAGCTAATCCCACATACTGGCCCGCACCACTGCACCTGGGGAGTGTGTGTGTACGTGTATGTGAGGGGTGTGGTGACCGGAAGGGACTCTGTAGGGGTAACGTCCTCCCCCAAAGACACCTCCTGGTGCCAGTGGTCCCCCTAATCCTGGACATACACAAACACACACACCATTCTTACTGTGTGTGTGGATGATGAGACAGTGAAGCTCAGGTGTAGGGGCCAATATGACAGTTAAAGGGCCCTTTGATTGTAGCTTCAGGGTTCTCTTGCAAAATAAGGAAAACTTGAATTATATTATATTTTAGCTCTTCAGAGAGTGCTTGCAAGGTGTAACCCATTCAGCGCTGATGTGTTCATTCCATCAGAAGCTACACTGCTTTGCAAGCTGAGGTTGGTGCCAATTTATTGAAGTAAGTAAGGGGTCGTTACCTATCTGGTCTGGAGCTGTTCTTCATGGTTCAGGTGAGGCCATTTAGTTCCAAAGAAGTGAAATATTAATGCTACAGCATATAATGGTATGTTAGACGATAGTGTGGTTCCAACTTTGTGGCAACAGTTTGAGGAAGGCTCCTTTGTTGCAACCGAACAATGCCCCGGCCCAGTAGCCCTAGCACTACCATCATTTTGGACTGTTCCACACCTCACGATTTATGTCCAATGCCAATGCAGGAAGTAGTGCCTTTTATGTAGCGGATGGAGGTTGGGGGTAGTGGATTAGTGATGACTTTCATGCAGGAGACCAGGCGTCACGTTCTGTCACAGACCTGCAGTTAATGTAACTCTCCGTACCATACGTGCTATAAACATGATGTTTTACTTAACAAACACTGGCATTCTCTGCATTCTTGCCTGGCGACAGGGTTTCAATGCCCTCGCGCACAAAGCAGCTCCATAAAGAAAAGCTTTTCCCAGTTTGGTGTGGAGGAACATGACTGGCCTGCACAGAGCCCTGACCTCAACCCCACCCAACACCTTTGGGATGAACCGGAACACCGACTGTGATCCAGGTCTTATCGCCCAGCATCAGTGTTGGACCGCCCTGATGCTCTGGTGTCTGAAAGGGAGCAAACCCCTGCAGCAGGTTCAACATCTGCTGGAAAGACTGAAACCAGAAGAGTGTTTTTTACATCTCATGCCAGTGTTTTTAAAATTCTCCACAATATCATGGCCAGGATGCAAACTCTGGTTTCCTGCATGAAAGTCTACACGACCTACATAAAGGGGACACTACTTCCTGCGTTGACACTGAATATTGGCACTGGACATAAATCACGAGGTGCGGAATCGTCCAGCATGACGTAATGCCCAGAGTACTGGGCTCAATGTCTGGGTGTCCACATACAGTGTGTATAAAGAATTTGTGCTGTTCCTTGAACTATGTTGTTGATGTACTGTGCACTGGTCCCTGTCTATCCACTGCTGGGGTGATGAACATGAATATACATCTTTATATTTCAAAAGAAATGGGAAAAGAAATAAAATTAGAAATGCTCTGATGTGAATTAGAAATGCTATATTCTGATTATCTAATGTATGTAAGCCTAACGCTAACGCTAGCAGGTTCTAATATTATAATAATGATTTTTCATTGTCTAATTAAATGGAAAAGTGGGAAGTCACGTGACTTAAGAAACCAGAACTAATCCCAGATGATCATCATCTCATAGATGAAAACATTTGGTGGAATAAACATAGCATATGGAAGAAGAGCTGTGATTTATTTCAGCGGCAGAATGTATAAGATGATCAATCCCTCATTGGGCGTGCTGTGTTCGGTATCCTGCAAGGACGGCTCCTCTATGGAGACTCAAAGTGTTTTTGTCCTTTGAGGCTCAGTCACTGACATCTTGTCAGGTGAAGAGCTGGCTCGGTCTCTGTAGCCACAACAGAGAAACTCTGATTTGACCGGGACAGCGCTCCAACACATTTTTTGGATCCCTCTCCCTCTACGTCTCCCTGTCACCTGTCCCATCCAAATCCTCTCCCTCCTTCCCTCCCCTTATGTAAACCTCGTCCAAATCACACACTGCCAAGTGGGAGTCTCCTGGAACACACACACACACACACACACACATGCCAGAGCCCCATTCCAGACTATGATGTAGCAGTGCCCCTCCTGTCTGAATAAGACATATTACAGCGCTGCCTGACACTGGTGTCAAGAAGAAAAGATGGCTCTCTTTCTCTCTCTCTCTGCTGTTCCTGCACCTCTCTCTCTCACTCCACCAGTGAACCAGGCACAGTTGAGTGGAATCCCAGATTTATGAATACAACATTATGCCCTCTGATCAGCTTCACCTTTTCAACTTTCAGAGCGAAGCAGAGATCTTTTCTTGTAAATGTAACCTTTAGCGGCTATTGAAATATCTTCCTCCTTATAATGCGACTGGATAAAAGACATGTTTGAGTTGACTAACTTCACCTGTGAAGACAGAAGTAGAAAAGAAACGGTTTGCTGAGGTGGAAAAAGAAATGAAGCAGGGAAGGGAGAGGGGGGTGAAAGCCTGTGGTCTGAGTGTTATGGTCAGACTCCACTTGTTTATACAGAAATGGCAGCGAGAAGCAGGAGCAGGGAGGGAGTGGGGGGTGGAGGGGCAGGTCGAGGATGAGAGCAGATCCAGACCAGATGGAGGTTAGAGGAGGGCATGAATGGAGGGATGAGGGGACAGGTCTGTGCTGGAGGCCCTTATAAGGCCGGGATGACTGGAGAGCTCTGGAAAGGCAGCAGAGCCACTGCAGAGATATATACCTGCAGGGGGGGCCACCTAACGTTAGTGCAAACATTAAGGAGGCTTTCACATTCACACCTTGGTATTTTGGTGCATAACAATACACATAAAAAAGATAAAAAGCAAGTACTACAAAAGTCAAGAACAGAGGGAATATGGGTCGGTGTCAGGGGGTCCCGGGTCTTGTTGATGAGGCCAGCTGCAGTCGGGAAGGATCACCGTAGTCTTTGCCTTTATTTCTATCAGTTCTGATAACATTGTCCTCACCAAAGTACTTCTTGACATCTGGAAAGTCAGCCACATAGCGACAACAAAGTCTGATGTTGCAACAAACATGAACAGTAAGATGATCACACAGGTCGTAGACAGTATCCAGATCAGCTAAAGCAACTCCTTTGGAAGTAAAGTGCACCCAAAATGTAGGTAACAATCTCTCACTGCACAGGAAAACTGTGTGTACACAACTACGGCAAGTACAGTAGGTCAAAGTCAGGCAGTTCTGATCTGACTGCTGTTTCCTGCCCATCTGACTTTTAAAGTTATGCTGCTGCATTGCCCAGATATCAGTAATTGATTGACTAAGTATAATGTTGTTATTACCAATAGGAATAATGGCCCAAACTACAAAAATAAGACCCAAGTTGTAATAAACGTATTAATAAATTATTGACAGCCACCAAAAGAAGTCATGGTGGGATCTGTTGGGTCTCTGTAAATAATATTGTAAAGAGTTCGGTGTAGACCTGCTCTACAGGAACAGTGCAGTGAGATAACCTCTGGTATGAACGGGCGCGATATGAAGAAACCTGAATTGAACTGGAGTGAATCACCTTGATGGTTTGAACAGTGCTTTCTGAGGGACCACAGCTGAGAAATCCCTTTAGTTGAGAAAACAATCTCACCGCGAGGTCCGTTTAGTAGCTATTCAGGGGCTTTCACTTCAAATGATCTTCATCAGCAGACAGAGTTCATTTTTTTCTGAGCACTTTCAATAAATATAAATGATCAATTAAACACAATGTTGTCTAAAAACTGTCAAATTTGAAAATAGCAACTCTAAAAATATTCTCATTATGATTTTTGAAAGAAAAAACCCACCATGGCAGAGCAGCTGAAGGCCTGCTTTCCCTCAGGACTCCAGTTACAGTACCACTAAAGACCACGAGTTCTGATCGCTGACTGGAGACGCTCCCTTTACATGTGCCATGCCGACATGCTGAGCTGAGCTTTCTATACCTGTGAGGGCAGCGCTGCTCTAAAGCTCTTCACACAGTCTGTCTTCCACCACGCTCCACAGTCACACTAACACATCCAGCCTTTTATAGGCAGGCTGACCGGCTTCAGTCAGACAGACAGTCAGACAGACAGTCAGACAGTCAGTCAGACAGACAGTCAGACAGACAGTCAGACAGACAGTCAGACAGTCAGTCAGACAGACAGTCAGACAGACAGACAGTCAGTCAGACAGACAGACAGACAGTCAGACAGTCAGTCAGACAGTCAGTCAGACAGACAGACAGACAGTCAGTCAGACAGACAGACAGTCAGTCAGACAGACAGTCAGACAGTCAGTCAGACAGTCAGACAGACAGTCAGTCAGACAGACAGACAGTCAGTCAGACAGACAGTCAGACAGTCAGTCAGACAGTCAGACAGACAGTCAGTCAGACAGACAGACAGTCAGACAGTCAGTCAGACAGTCAGTCAGACAGACAGACAGACAGTCAGTCAGACAGACAGACAGTCAGTCAGACAGACAGTCAGACAGATAGACAGACAGTCAGACAGTCAGACAGACAGACAGACAGACAGTCAGTCAGACAGACAGTCAGACAGTCAGTCAGACAGACAGTCAGACAGACAGACAGTCAGTCAGACAGACAGACAGACAGTCAGACAGTCAGTCAGACAGACAGACAGACAGTCAGTCAGACAGACAGACAGTCAGTCAGACAGACAGTCAGACAGTCAGACAGACAGTCAGTCAGTCAGACAGACAGACAGTCAGTCAGACAGACAGTCAGACAGTCAGACAGTCAGTCAGACAGTCAGACAGTCAGTCAGACAGACAGACAGACAGTCAGACAGTCAGTCAGACAGTCAGACAGTCAGTCAGTCAGACAGTCAGACAGTCAGTCAGACAGTCAGACAGTCAGTCAGTCAGACAGTCAGTCAGACAGACAGACAGACAGTCAGTCAGTCAGACAGACAGACAGTCAGTCAGTCAGACAGACAGTCAGACAGTCAGACAGTCAGTCAGACAGTCAGACAGTCAGTCAGTCAGACAGTCAGTCAGACAGACAGTCAGACAGACAGTCAGACAGTCAGTCAGTCAGACAGTCAGTCAGTCAGACAGACAGTCAGACAGACAGTCAGTCAGACAGTCAGACAGTCAGACAGTCAGTCAGACAGTCAGTCAGTCAGACAGTCAGACAGTCAGTCAGTCAGACAGTCAGACAGTCAGTCAGTCAGACAGACAGTCAGACAGTCAGACAGTCAGACAGACAGACAGACAGTCAGTCAGACAGACAGTCAGTCAGACAGTCAGACAGTCAGTCAGTCAGACAGACAGT
>CM050850.1:332500-412500 GCA_027580175.1 Siniperca scherzeri | reverse complement strand
GAGTGTTTCTGTGTGTGTGTGTGTGTGTGTGTGTGTGTGTGTGCTTTGTCTAGCTGTTGTAGTCAAGCTCACATCAAGCTACTCTGGATGCACTGATCTGATTTCCTTCCTAGTGAGACTCCTCACCACAGCCAGGCAGATGGCGGTGCTGTGCTGGCAGCCATGACAGGAGGCCCGCCAAGGGCCGAGGCCTGCTGGCAGCCGGTCACACTTTATCCACTGACCAATCACATCTGGGCAGAGGAAGACAACGTTTCAGATCCCGCGGCTGTTATGAATTCCTGCACGGGTGGTTGTATAGTGCTGCAGTGTACCTACACATCCTGATGACATAATAATGTGCTGTGGGGCGGGGGGAGAAAAAACAATGGAGAAACCCTCTGGTGATTAAGCAGCCTTAGACGGGGAGAGAGAAAACACTGCGCCCGCCAACCTGCAATTTCCTCCCAGGTATGCCTTTTATCTGTAAGCCTTCAAGTGGTGCCAAAGGGGCAGTTAAGGGATCCTATGGTTGGCCGGGAGTGTCGCTAAATGGGCCAAACATTTAGCTGTGTGTCATGCACATGCAAAAATGTGTGTGCAGACACTTTGACAGAGCACACAAGCGTTCGTATGGGAGAGCCTGTGAAGATGTTTCTGGAATTAGCACTCACTGTAACCCAGTGTGTTTTCAGTCATGCAACACAGGAAGGGAACAGGTTATCAGCAGCTTTTATATTAAAACTCTTGCTCCATCTTTCTCAGTGCATTAAGGAGAGAAAACAAGAAGAGGGGGGATGTGCCTGTTTCTAATCAGAGGAGTTGTGCTGCTAGTTGTTGGCCCTCAGCCAGCATTGTTTACTTGGCAACCCCCAACCTCGCTCCGAATGGCAAATTACCCCAGCGATGGGCAATTTTAGCCTAACCAACAGGTAGAAAAGACTGTTCCCACATGGCAAGGCCCCCGATCCGCAGACACATGCTCTAACTGCCTAAATAACAAAGTAGATATACTTTAAATGCATTATTTGCTTTCCTGGGAAACAGGACACGGGTTGCTTTCTCAGGAGAAAAAGTACGCATGTTATTGATTTATTTACAGATGGAAAAAAGAAAGACGGCAGCAGCCCAGCTTCTCTCCTCCGGCCCTCTTTTTGTTATCTGTGATGTTGCCCAGAGAAATCAATAGAACAACTGTAGCTAGCAAGCTTTGTTTATCTTTTCCTCTAAGTGAATAATTCAGGGGTGTCAGCGGGGGTGAGGCAAAGCTTTGATACAAACGAAAGGGTTTGGTGTTCAGGGGGGAAATCTAACCCCCTCCTTATCCCGCTCTTCTTCCCCAAAAGTCTCGAGGAGATGAGAGATGCTGAAAGCAGCTACAAATCTGGTTCTGGGTGAAAGGCGGAGAGGGACCGCTGCTCTGGTTTCACTGTGCCGCCACCGTGAATGTCCCTCACACGAAATAAAGAGAATATGAGCGCTGAAGACAGAAACATCTGCTAAATATTGGGTGAAGGGAAAAGCCAGTAAAAGTTGGTCAGGCTGCAGCGGTGGGAGGGGTGGTGCTAAATGGTTTTAAGAGGTGGCAAAGGGCTTTAAGCAGTGCTATGGGATGCGACAGGATTTCAAGGGGCAGCAAAGGCTTTTATTGTGTGCTAAGACTTTGTTTCGAGGGTGCTAAAGAAGAAGAAGAAGAAGAACCACAGAGAAGCCAATAGTTATTCAACTGGGCATAACAGCGTATTCTTTCAAACAGCCTCTTCCCAAAGGCACTCATGGTGTGTCAATCAATCATTTGTACATACAAACCACCATGTGACGGAAGAAGTCGTGTGAAGAATTAAATAAAGGTTGTTTCAAAAAGTTGCAAAAGCACTTGAAAGGTGTTGGTTTCAAACGCTGTTAGACAATACAAAATGCACCACATTTGAAGCGTACTGACGCCTTAGGAATTTTGAGGGGTTTGCAAAGGCTGCTACAGTAGTCTAAGGGGTTTTAAATGGGGTATAGGGTGGGACTGGGTCCTACGGGGTTTCAAGGTTAATAAAGGGTCCTTAAGGGCTTTTTAAGGGGTTTTAAGGGATGGGAACTACAATGGCCAGGCAATGTAATACCAAACCATCTGCCGTTTCCATGACACGACCCAAACAGGAACGGTTTAAACTGCTGTTGTTTCATAAGCTTTGATTGTGAGTCGTCCCTCCTTGTGTGTAGCCCAAGTAGTGTTAGTATGTGAAACTGGGAAGACTTAAACCCTCCTAAACAAGGGGATCAACATGTATTTGTCAGGCTATGCCACCCTCGGCTGCATGCACATACATACACACACACCCACGACAGGCAGCAAACATTTCCAGCGAAGTCGCTAAACCTCAGTGTCCCACCTACACCACGGACACACAAAAGCCCACAGTCCCTTGTAATTGAGGTTTAAATCCTTTCCTAACATTCCTCCATCCCTCACTCTTCACCAAACATGGATTGCGCCGACACAGGGCCCCTAATCCTTCCCAGTTTAACCAAGTGAGAAATTAGCTTTTGTTAAGTGGTGATTTGGCCGGTGCTAAACACCAACAGCCCATTGTAGAGGAGAGGGGCAGTCATGAGTCCCCGCAACGCAGCAAAATACTGTGGTAATCCCATCCTGTCCGTGCAGCCGGCCTGGAGCTGCTGCTGCTATTGTGTAGTGACAATATTGTCAAGTTATTTTTAGTCGAGAGCTGTGTCTCTCGCTGTTTCGTCCAAAGAGGTTTTGAAGCATCAACATGTCAGCTTGGCTAGGAAGGCTTACCATATGTATTACCTATTTCTGAGGTGTTGTGTGCCCCCCCCTGCATGCAGAGTCGTAGTGAAAGGCACCAGTGTCAGGTTGATAGACGACACAAGGAACGGCTGCAGATTCAGATCCTCAAAGCTGGTGAGAAAGAGAAAGAGCAGGCTGTTCTGGCAGGAGGAGACAAGACAAAGCACAGCGTCGTCTCTGAGACTCAGCGGGAAGAAAGCCGCCTCGGAAAATCCCTGTGACGGTCTCAGTCCGAGCAAAATTCAGGAGTTCATTCAGAGAAGTCTGCAATGGCAGGGTGTTACGCTGGAAGGCAGGAGATATTTTCAGGCCATAAAAAAGGCAGAAGAAGACCAAAGAGCAGCTACAGACAGAGTTGGCGATGACTAGCGTGCCAAACATTTTTTATGGCCAATCTCAGGCCAGATGACTGTCAAGTTTATTCCCCCGCTGTGGAAGGAAGATACCACAGTTCTACTGAGCACAGAGTTAAGACAGAGACTTTGATGTCTTTATGTGGAACACTGTTACTCTTTGCCCCCTTCTTCATACAGGGCACCGTGTGCAGCAGACTTCACCTTTGCACAAATACAAATGCAATCCTATTCTTGTTGAATTTTTTGTCTCCATCTTTGGCGCTAAATCTTTGTTGCAACATCACATTTCCACTGGACACTGGATATGCTGTACCTCATGCTAACCACCCAGTTCTTCTTTTATGTATTCCATTCTGCGTGGAACTTCCTGTTCACAGTGTCTTTGAGGGAACACCAGGAACTGATAGACAAAAATGTTTTCTCTTAATAATTTGTTTTGTACTGTGCATGTCCACATGTTCTTCTATGCATATGCATGGACTCCTGTACACTTAATCCACTTTGCTCCATTTATATTTCAATTTGAATAATGGTTCCTCTGTTTAGGTGGTTTCCATCCTTTTTGGGTTGTGACCCCTTAAAACAACACGTCTACTTCCTTGTCCTTGTTGCCCCTTGATGTCCCTGTTTCATCCGAATACTTTTTGGGGCACTGAAGAAATAGAATTATCCAATAATTTACATTTAATATTTAAATATTAATATTTAATATTTAAAAAAGGCAAAAACTAAAGGCAAGTCTGAAAAAATAAGAATAACTTTGTGTAACAGAAATGTTTTCATACTTGCCTTTTCCGTAAATCATCTGGAAACACCGACATTTTATCTTGCCTCCCACAGGTTGGGAACCACTGCCTTATTTCACTCCATACACATGATCATTTAAGCAGCAAAGCTCATTCTTAAACTTGGAAATAGTCCTTTGACAAAATAATCTTTATTCATGGTTCACTTACAAACTGAGTTTGCTCAGTTGTTGCTTCGCCAATTAAGACCATGAGATGCAGTTGAAAGCTCTGGAGTTTAGATTATTTTAAGAAGGTTTGGTAAATGTCTACTGTTGGTTTTACATACTTACATTTATGCATAGGTTACAGCAAGAATGCTTGTTTGTAATTACAAATATACGGCTTGAATGTAATACCATACCTGTCTGTAATAAGTGTCAGGAAATCCAGACTTTCTCATACTTCCCTTGAGTTCAGTCAAAACGTCTGTATTTAGTTTCATTGCTTTTATTACTTATTCGATATGTAGTTTTCCTATTACCTCTACAGTTGTAACAACCACAAATCTAAAGTTTTATCAAAGTGTCCATCTTAGATAAGATATATGTCAATATTGTAAGTTATTACTTTAACTGCAGATGGGCTATTTTCTAGATATAGCAGGAAGTATAAACCTGGGCGAGTGTTGGAAGAGGCAGGTTGGAGGTTCACTGGGTAAATGTGTCGGGTTACTGTAAGAACTGATCATATGGAGCTCAGACGGGGTGTCTTGTTTAGAAATACTGCATCAGTCTGCAAACACAAGACTGGATCCACACACACACACACACACACAGGGCTGTGGCATGGTAGAGCGGGTCGTCCACCAATCGAAAGGTCGGCGGTTCGATCCCGGCTTCCCCGTGTCGAAGTGTCCTTGGGCAAGACACTGAACCCCAAATTGCTCCTTTGGTGTGTGACTGATTAGTTCGTTTCTTTGTACTGATGAGCAGTTAGCATCTGCTGTCAGTAAATGTGATATGTAGTGTGTGAAGCGCTGAGTGGTCCAACACATTTACACTGTCATGCACAGCGTGGAGGGCCTGCGTCCTGGAATATCATCGGCAGTGAGTCCAGAATGCAGAGGGAAGTGTAGCTTTGCAGCCAGCCATTGTCACCTCCACAAAGCTTCCCGATCAGCCTACTTTCACATACTACCTGCCTGACAACAGCTCCTCGCGCAGGGACACGACTGGAAACAAACTCCACCCAGCGCTTTATCGCTCAGAGTCATGAAAGCCTCTCCCGTCGACAGAGGAACCTATATTTTATTCAGAGATTACATTTCCGTCGGAGCGATCGTTACGCCTCCGATGACACTTGAAGTGAATGTTGCTCATATTCTCATGTGAATACATGCTGACAAGTTCTATTAGAAAGAAAATTGTGACTGAACTTTAATTCAGTAACATTTTTACATTTTCTCTCCAGGTAAGTTTGTCTTTTCCTAATTTAATGAATAATGAAATTGTCATTTTGAATAGAATGTCTGCAGATTTACTATTATTATTAAAATGACACTTCAATAAGTCAACACAGATCAAGTCTTAATGTGCAAATGGTGAAGATGAGCAAGCATTAGAAGTGAGTGTGGGTGGATATAAACTGTTACAATAACACATTTCATGCTACCACACTGGTAAAGATTTATGGCAGATTCATATTTTTTACACTATTTTTGCGTGCAGACATTTTACCAACTGTATGCCACAGGAAGCACAGGAAGTGATGTTTTACATGTTGGGTAAGTTGACAGAGGAGAGAGATGGACCATGGCTGAACTGATGGAAAACAAGTGTCACCTACAGAACGTCCAGGGGGAAGCCTGGCCTCTGCCTGACAGCTGATCAGCAGGACACAAAGCGCTCATGAGCTCGGAGATGGAGAGAGAACAAACGAAAAAGAGGAATCTTCAGGATTACCACTTTAAAGCCTTTATCCATGGCTGCCTGTGATTCACGTCCATCTTATTGGAAGTGCCTTTGTGTTGGCCGGCGCCCCGCTCTCTGCACGCTGCTAATAGCTTCTGGCTTTAATTCTGCTGTTGCGTTCGAATGAATCAGAGACCACCAACAAAAACACATACATTTTCTCTCCTTTTCACCAGAGCTTTCCGTTTCGCTCGCTTTTTTGCACATCTAAGAAAAACACACATGACACATACATTCAAAGCCCTGTGCCAAAACCACGAGCAAAAGGCCAAAAAACTCCGTGAATAAATGCCTGAACTCTGGAGGGACCATGAAGAAACTCTCTAACTGGGTTTAGCAGGAGGTTTGTTAAACCTGATCGGCCCTGTGGGGAATTCAAATGAGCTAGTCCTTGAGGGAAAAGCTTTAAATAAATGGAAAGCTTCTAAAATCAACCTTACTTAGATGCCATTTTCATCAAAGAGAAGCTGATTTTCCAAAGCTATTAAAAGCCAAAGAGCAAAGTAGACGTCATGTCTCAGTAGCTGCTAAACCAAGTGGCTCTGAAAGTGGGGTCCAGGGACCTCTGAGGGTCCTCCGGAGCTACAATAAATACAATGTGAATCATATGGCAGTAAATCTGACCACATGTGGCTCTGTTATATCAAAAATGTCAAAGAAATCTGCTACTTAACCATATTCCACCACAGTGCTAACACACACACATACAAAAACAACAAAAGGGAGGCATCTCAAAGAAGGAAACATATTCTTATTAGAACCACAAATCATTTATACAGTGCTGTGAATATTATCCAGTCCTGATCAAACCTGGAACACTTTGAGAGGCTGAGAGGCTCTGCTGTTTGAAATGAAGAACTGAGAGTAAACAATAGATTCACAAATGGCTGCCAGCCAGCCTCTGTGAGTGAGTGTGTGTGTGTGTGTGTGTGTGTGTGTGTGTGTGTTGTACAACAAAATTAGGAAGGGATTTCACTGAAAAGCCTCTCCTTTTACCCTCAACAATTAAAGGAGATTTCATAAAAGTTCTGGACAGACAGAAAGAGAGACGCTGACTGAAAAACAAACCACAGCAATCTGCCATCTATCCTGCCTCGATAATGCCCCACCCCTCCTTGTCTTCATCATTTCCGCCCTGTCCTCATCCTCATTCACACACACACACACGCACACAGCCTCTTCTACCAATCTCATCCCTGACGCCAGGACATCAATTTTCGCAAGTCGCCGAAAATTACCATGCATGAATGCAAAAAAGGCTGATCAGGAGTAATTAACACGGCTTCATATGCAAATTTTATTAATGCAGAACTACAAAGTCATTATGTAAATGAGGGTTTCATCGAGCCTCTTGACAAATACTCCCAGCTCCAGCCATCTAGCAGCCGGGATGGATGACAAGTCTGTTCGCTCAGTTTAGACTGGAGGGATGCCTGTGTGTTTTAGTCTAGTTAGCGGATTAGCACTGGTTAGCGCTGGTGGCTAGCTGTGTGTGTGTGTGTGTGTGTGTGTGTGTGTGTGCATACATGGGCTAGTCTGTGTGTGTAAACTGTGTGATTAGGGAAGTGGCTAATGGCTGTGCAGCAGAGTAATGAACCTGAGATCCAGGGATGGAGGGATGGAGGGATGGAGGGATGGAGGAGGGGTTAGATGATATGAATATGCATGATGCTCACTGGCTTTGATGATTAAAGAAAATTTTAATATTTAAATGAGTGCATGCAAAGTGATTAACGCAGCAGTGAGAGGCGACGAGGCAAAAATCGCAAAAAGGGATTTTGAAAATGCTAAGAAGCACATGAGATGCCGATTTGCCTTTTTATGCTCTATTAATGGCAACAACTCCCTCTCTCCTGGTGTCTCTGAACGGCTCTCGGCCCAGCTCCCTCTGTGTCTTTTCCAGCCTTCATGTCTCGGTTGTTTTGCTCGCGGTGTCTGGTTTGTGTCCAGGATGCTGGATTTACAGAGGAAAGGTAGAAGAGGTGGATGGAGGGAGGAGAAGAAGGAGAAAATGAGGTGCACACACACACTAACACACGTCTTGCAGTAACGTGTTACAGTCGCGTGATGACTATATTCAGTAGTGTAACAATTTGGCTTTGCTGTCTTATCAGGAGTTGGATGGGAGAGTCAATACGTGGTTTCGCCTGGTGAGTTCAGTGGCCAGACTGGTCTGGGATCTGCGTTAGCTTGACGCAGGTGCTGGAGGTGTAGGGAAGCAGCTAGCCTCCACCAAAAGAGAAGGAGTACAGCTTCCAGTAACTCCAGATGTGTCTCCTTTAAATGTCCTGTCCCGATAGATGGCTGGCTAGCTGCTGTCCGGGAAGCGTACATTCGGGAAGTGGGTTGTCATGAGCGCGTGCGGTCACCAGGGCTAAGCTAGCTGGTAAAGGTCATTAAATACCTGCGTACGTGTTAAATACAGTTAGGGCTGGGTATCGTTTGACATTTTTTGATACTAGTCAATACCTGAATTTCTGTACAGACACCAAAACGATTCATAGGAACGTTTAAATACAAAAGATTTGAGGTCTGATACCCAGCACGTTACATGGAGAAGAACGTGAAGGGGTGGCAGCTTTGGAGTTGTTGGAAGGCACAGAATGTCACAGAATGTAATGTAACAAGTAATGGAATTAATTGTGCTGTGGGGCAAATCATGCAATTACTTCTTCCTGAGTAATAAGTAATAGGTAGTTCATTCATTTTCCCAGTAACTTGTTCAACACCGTTCAAGACAAAAACAGCCAGTGTAGCTTCCTCACTGCTTGATGTGTTTGTGTCCGTCAACATCCTTTAGGCCTATTAAAAATACATCAGGACTGTAACTGCGCACACACACACACACACACACACACACACATACACAAACCGAAACTAGCCAAAAGCTCACGGCAAACAGAGGGCGAGAGAGGTAGAGAGAAACAGAGGGAGAGAGCGCGAGCGGCAATACAAACCAGAGTAATTACCACTTCAAAAAGGCCGGCGCTCCATCCGAGAGGCCTCCCAGCTTTATTGAAACAACGCAAAAAAACAAGAGCAGCGGGCGCCGTAATGCCTGTAAAGTACAGGCTGTTTTATCAAACACACACACATTCACACACACTCACACAGACACTGTGCTGAAGCTCTTTGTTAAGTCTTTGTGCAGTTTCATTTGGAAGATAAATAAGCATATGGTAAATATTTTAGGGACACACCACTGTGCTCAGTCATTATTTATTGAAGAGGTGTGTGTGTGTGTGTGTGTGTGTGTGTGTGTGTGTGTGTCCATGTGCATACTGTTTACATAAGATTTAAACATGCGCTCTTGAAAATGCTTTTTGTTCATTATGTGTGTTTTTTCTCTGGTCTTACTCTGCATATCGCACATCCTGTTTGAAATAATGTGTATTAATTATTCTCTTTCCTGTCTGATAATCAACTTAAAGCTGTGTGTGTGTGTGTGTGTGCGGGAGAACTAAAGAGAGCTCCTCGTCTCGGTGTGTACAAGTAACCATCTGTGTGTGAAAGACAGAGAGAAAGACAATGAACTGGAACAAACAGAGAAAAAGAAGTCGGCTGAGAAAAAGCGAGTGTGAAAGCAGAGGTAGAGCGAGACAGCTGGCACACACACACGCACACACACACTCAGCCTGTCAAATGGCTCTGCCAGATTAAAAAGGTGTCATCATATTTGAGTTTGTCAAAACTACACGCACCTTTATGCATGTGTGTGTGAGTGTGTGTTCCTCTCCACTCCAACTGGACTTTGTTGAATGACTGAATTAAACCCTAGTTGACAAGGCTTTCAGGGCTGCACAGCACTGTGTCAGGTGGGCTTAAACACTCCTCAGTGATATGTGCGCTTTAAAGTAAAAACGACATGTTCCTTTCTCTAATCCAAACTGGCAGGATTCCACCTCCGTGGAGTTTCTAGCTCACCTGGCTGACAGTCACCTGGGAGTCTGGACGGTGTGTGACCAGAAGGTTGCCTGTTCAAATCCCCAGACCCAAAGAAAAGGTGGACCCCGCGAGCTAGCAGAAAACTGTGGTGGTACTGGTTAATGTGAGTGCGTTTCTGTGTGAATGTGAAACAGAGCATGAAGCTCTGGTAGCTCAAAATAAAGGATCAAATCCTTGACTGCGTTAGCTACATTGCTATGGACCAGACTTTTTACTACTGACTAGAATACACTCCTCCCACTAGATACCAGTTTACATGTTATGTTCAATGTAATGTTGAATTTCGCTAGATATGGAGTTGTCAGCTAAAGGGTCGCCACTTCAAAATTAGCCTCAAAGCTGGCTTAGCATTCTTTCTGAAAGGTTGAAGCATGAAAGTTCTATCCGTGTGCTATAAGGTCAATTTCTATTTATTTCCTATGAGTGTGTGGCATCAAAAACGGGTGGAAGAGCTTCTTTTAATTAATATTAGACCATATCAACTGAAATTAATAGACAGAGTGTTTTGGGGGTTTTTGGTTTTTGGCTAGACTGATTTCTCCAGTGATGCAGCGACTGGTTAAGTGTTGGGCTAACCTTACCATGCCGGCTAACTATTAGCCTACACGTTGTTAACTTTTAGCTGGCATACAAGAAAATCTAACATAAGCTTTTTAGCATGCATTTAGGCAATATTAACATAAATACTTTTGCTAAATTAGCCTGGCTAGTTAACCAGCTGACAGCTAGTTATATTGACATAACTGGGCTGACTCAAGCTACACCTCAGAGTTTCGAGTAGCAACTCAGGGTTAAGACAGCAGACCTAGGGTTAATGTGAACTAAAAGGCCCAAGTGGAGGATGATAACACACTGACGCCTGCGCTGGAAGGAGCTGAATGGATGGCCAGGTCGAGGAGAGGAGGCTGTTAGCTAACTCTTTTCCACAGTGTTGATGTGGAGATGAAAGCTTTTGGGGGGGCTGTGAGTGGCCTAAACGGAGTGTGTGTTCGTGTCATAAGATGGTGCTTTCAGATATTCTCCATGTTATGTTCCCTCCCGTGGTGATTTCCAGACACATGATCATTAATGTCCCGGAGACGGGATTAGAAGTGTAGGAAGCGGACTGTTGCTGGAACTTTGTCCCATAACAAAATCACACATGGCTTGTAGCACTACAATCAAAAATATTGGAAAAAATTGTGAACAATCATGAAAGAAAATCAAAAAAAGGTCTAAATAGTGCCCAACAATTACAAAGTCAGTTGAGAATATGTTGCTACAAGTCCAGGCTAAATAAACATTTTGGTGAAAAAGCATTAAAATATGTATTTGTGTAAAATATGACGCCCAGAACCCTGACACCCTTTTACCATTTGATGTTTCTATTTTCCCGATGGCCAAAAAGCATTTCTGAACTGTATCATCTTGCCACGAAAGGTTAGTTATACTGCATCTAGGACATATAAGGGGTTGTTTTTTTATCAGGGCAATCAGACACATGAAAAAAGCACAATGTTTTCAGCAACTATACTTTCACTGTATATCTTTACATAATGTTAAAAAATGTATACGAGTGTACTGATTTTGATGCTTTTACACAAATCGGAAGGATTTGGTCTGATTTCCTCTAAATCAAAATGACTCCTTCCTTAACATGTGAATATGTGTGTGTGTTCCATTTCGTAAGAAGAACAAAAGGAAGAGACATTATCTTCATCAGTCGTGTTGTGAGCTGACATTCCAACTCCCTGATCACTTTTCCCCTCGCGCTCCCTCCCTGCTCTCCTGCTTCCTCCCCCATGTCTCTCACCCTTTTTTCCCTTTCACCACCAGGTAATGAAAGGTGTAAAATCTACCGGAGGAAAAGCTCGGTCTGGGTTGCAAAGAGAAAATTCCACCTGCCATATTTCAATCCCCCGGTGATTATGAGCGGGGCTGAGCGTGTTCTCTCCAAATTAAACTTCGGCTCGATTAATAAACCCCTCTGTCCTCTCCTCGTGTTAATAAGGTGCAAGTTGGACATATTTCATGGGGAAATTGTGAAATACCGAGGGTAATTTTGAAACATAAAATGTTATTGCAGCAATATAGTTTACAGTTGCCGCAGTGCACGTCCAATTGAGCCGCTAATATGTTTTTGCTTTTAATGTGAAAATTATTGCACGTTCTGTTATGAAGACATATTGTGCAATTACAATTTCAAGCCTTCCAACGCTGCACATGTGGAGTTGATTTCACAGGAGGACTACAGTTAGATATATTGCAAGCATTTAAACGCATGGGGAAAAATATACTTATGCACATAAATATGAATAATGCCGACCTAAACTCGTGACCGACGCCAATCAATTAGCGCACACGCTCGAGTGCGGCGCTGCACACACTGGGATGGTAGCGGAGCTGTTTGCACCTTGTTATGTGTTAAACGTAAAGCCGTGGCGCAGTTACAGCCCTGAGCGCCGTGCTGTCCGCAGCAGCGCTGAGCGGCTGCCTGGCAGAGCTGTAACAGCCTGCTAAAATATGGATGAAGTTCAGGCCCAAACACAGGGTCTTACCTGTGAGGGCACTTCCTCACGTGGCTTTGGGCCAACATTTTCCTCTAAGCTGCTGATGAATTTAGTGACGTTTCTGTCCAAATGGTTTTTTGAAATAGTGCTGCCAATACAGCAAGCCGTGGAAATAAATCAGCTTCCAGAGTTCCGGCAGGCAAATGGTCTCGATCAGGGTATCGATCGGTATTGGCCGAGCTGTGATGCTGCAGCTATTTCACGCATACATCTGAAGATGAAATGCAGATCGTTTCTTACGTATTAACAAATGTTTTCATACCGTGCACTTGCAAACAAGTCGTATCGCGTCATTTACCACATACATTCTTTATCATCAGTGTGTTAATTCCTCTTTAAATGAAAAAAAGCTCCTTTTACTTACTTTTATTATTGTTTCAGATTGCCAGATTTCCACATTCATAAAAATACTCCAACTGGGTGCCACTATTCTGTCTTAATCTGAGAGTCGCGGCTCACTCATGGCTGCTGTTAGAATTCAGTACAGTTCTCACATGATGCACCGGATACCTGCGTGTCAAAACATTGATTTTAAAATACTAGTACTTCTTCATGGAACACTCAGTGTTTAATGGGCGGAATACACCTCGCGAGCCATCTGGGACTGGTCTACTTATTGGTTCAGAGGGTTAAAACAGAACACGTGTCTGGAATGAGCGTGCACCAAACCAAGCAAAGCAAACCAAAAAAAATGGGAATTTTTCTCACATTTGTGGCTATTTACTCTGTATACACTGTAACTGCCAAAACTTGTATTCCTTTGATTATTAGTTTTTGTGTACATGTATTTTATTTCATTTTAGCTTTCACTGTAAGTTATTTCATTTCCTCCTCACTGTCCTTTGAATACTAGTAATTCATTAGGGCCGGGGTTGGGGTGAGAGTTTACTCGTCTTTGCATCCTTCCTCCAGGTATAGCAGGACATGCAGACGTACTGAGTCAAAGCCACTTTGACTCAGTTCGATTTGTTGTTTTATCACATTTCTTTTTCTCATGCATAGCACCTGAATTGCCTTTGTGTGTGACAGGTGCCACACAAATACACTTAATAGCTACGGTGTTTGTCCGAGCCGGGAAGGGTCCAGTATAATTTTGGCTATTTCCCAACATGCAGTCTTCCATTCTCCGTGATAGAGTCACAAGTACGTCTCTCCGCTCAGCCCTACTGGCTCCAACAGCGGGCCAACCCAAACAGCACCTGCTGGCTGTCGGCACTGACCTGTGGGACGGCGGGACAGCTGAGAGGAATGTTCTGCTCTTCCCCTCTGGCTTTCTTTGAGCGTCTTGACTGGTTTGAGAGATAACTGCTGGTCCCCCCCCCCCACACACACACACACACGCAGCTGCTCTCGTGGAAAACTGCTTCTTTACCCCTCTGAATGGGGGAGGAACTAGCCTCTTTATAATCCCTCTTTCTCTGTTTTTTTCCTCCTCCTTCTCCTCTCATGGTGTTTTTTCCCTCCTTTGCTTGTTTGAATTTTAATGAGCTTTTCACCTTTTTAAGCAGATGGCTTAGGCTGGATTTCACCATGAAAGTCGGGGTGAGTCTCTCTGTCACGTTTTGCACAATTTGTTTCAACTAGCCGAGTCCTTGAGGGGGTTTAGGGCTTTGAGTGGGTAATGTGCCTGTCTCACCCCGCTTTCTCTGCACTCCCTCTCTCTGTTGCCCTCTCCCTCTGATGAAATGAACATCTCTCTCTCTCTCTGTTGCTGGAGAGGATGGGCTTAGTCTTAACAGAATGACTCCACAAAAGCTGAAAAGGTAAACTAATGTTTGTGTACATGCACTTGCATATTTGGTCAAAAGAAGTCAAATGTATTTAGGAGATGAAAAAGCTGCACTGTCCCGGACACCTCGCAGTCCGTGCTTCTATTCCTGCCTTCCCTCCTTAATGGAAGAGTTCAAAACGTTGGGAAATATGCTTATTGATTTCTTTCTGAAAGTGAAACTATGGATGTGGAGAAGAGACGTGGACAGCCTAACTAAGCATTAAGACTGGAAGCAGGGGCAAACAGCTTGCCTGGCTCTCACCTGAAAGAAGCCTGCCCACACCTCCTCAGCTCACTGACTGATACGGTGAATCTACTTTGACTCAGAACAAAGAGAAATGTAAAAACTACAACCTGTGGTTTTAGGGGGGACGTGCTGGAACTATTTCTTGGTAAAAAAAAAAAAAAAACTGATGTGTACAGTGTTTGTGCGAAACATCCTGAAATCTAATTGTCACAGAGAGGTTGCCAAGTTTGGTACTATTATGCCTGTACTGTATCTGGCAACCTACACTATAGCTGGCACCGTTGCACAAAAGTACAGGGATTATATATAATATAATAATATTGCAGAAAAATTCAACAAATGAAGAAAGAAGTGGTCTTGCCACACTAGTCTCTTTATGCTAAGCTAGGCTAACTACGTCCAGACTCTTTCTCCAGAGATTGGTAGCAATCTTCTCATCTCACTTTTGGAAAGAAGACAAATAAGCATATTTCCCAAAATATTTCTTTAAAGTGTGTGTGTTCATCATGCCTACCTGCCGGTGTGTTCTCCTGCTTGGGGCAAATTCCTTTGGTGGGCGTCCTCTCTCCCCTCTCACCTCCTCCCACCTCCTCCTCCTCCTCTGGTGTCACCTGGATGCCGATCTCCACCGGCTCCACCACCTTCCTCAGCTCCCCCCGCTGTGCGTGGTGATGAAGGCTCTGCAGAGTCGGACTCCCTCCTCCTCCTCCCCGGTCGGTCATCTTGTCGTAGCAGCCATTGGCCAGCAGCGGCGTTTGGCACTGCTTCTTCTTGTGCTCAATGAAGAGGAGGATGTCGCCCAGCGGGAGGGTCATCTGACACTGGCCGCAGGTCAACAGGTCGTGGTCAGCGTGGAGGCCGGGTGGCAGGGCGTGGGCCAGACTAGGGTCCAGCGGGTGGGGAGGCAGGCCGAGCGGGTGGGAGGGCAGGCCGAGCGGGTGGGGGGGTAGGGAGTCGGAGAGCAGGCCGCCATCTGGATGCTCAAGCTCCGCTGTCCAATAAGAAAAACAGAAGAGACCCGTCAGATGATTTAACACCTGGACATTTGCAAACTTGACTTGTGTTTCATTTTTTGGAAATGCTAAAGAAAATAAAAGGTTTGAAATCCTTAACTGGCCAAAAGTGGGAAACAACGCTGAACAGCACACTGAAGGAGCTGCCTTTTCTGTTCATTTCACAAGGAATACCGTGAATACGTGTTGCTTCCTAACCCTTAATACCCCTGAAGCAAGCTCCAGCAGTATAATCCCCAGATAGAACCTGTACTCTGACTGGCACGTGTCCTAGCTGCCATGCTTCAGAGGGCTTTGTCTGGTTGTCTAAAAACTTCTGACGTCGGAATCAGGAGAAGAACGCATCCGACAATTTTCGTGACTTTCCGAAACACACAGTGTGACGTTTCCGCCCACTTTACGCAGCGCTGGCCAGGTTTGCAGAGGTGAGAAAGTAGGCAGGGTTTGAACTATTCTCTTAAGCTCTTCATACAACCACTTCACCTTTCGTGTGAACAGTCGGGTGCAATACCAAAAATGCATTCGAGGAGAGAAACGTAACGTTAACCCCATTAGTAGGATTCATTAGGTCTCTTCTTACTCTTACATGCTTTTATTCAGTCTCGTAAAGTTGGAGAGCGCCTGCCACTGCACAGCATTACACATGCACATGTCAGCGTTCGATAAATCTGCACTTCCATGCTGAAGCACATATCACAGAGTTGGAAAGAGCTGGCAGTGTATTTTTCTGAGGGAAAAGAGAAACATTTAAGAAAAGAGTAAGTGAAGAGAAGGCCAGTTATCTCACTGCACTGTTCCTGCAGAGCAGGTCTACACCGAACTCTTTACAATATTATTTACAGAGACCCAACAGATCCCAAAGAACCCAAGTGAAGGAGTGAGGAGGTCTGGAAGAGGAGGGAGAAAAGAAGTGACCCCAGAGGCAAACAGAAAGAAAGAGAAATCATCATCATCATCATCATCACCACCATCTCTCTCTAATACAAGATGATGGATTAGCAGCAGGTTGGCCATTTGTCTCAGCCTCCACATTGGAAATGCAAACAGATTTGAGACGTCAAATGCTGATAAGGCTCCAGATGGAGCAGCCCACCTCACTGTATACCTGCGTTAGGTCTGTGCCACTGTTAAAGCCTCTGCTTTCACACTAGAAACACATATATGAACCATTCTGTACATTCCAGGTATACAATGCATGTCAGTGGATCCTGACCTTTTCGGCTTGTGAGCCCTTAAACTGAAACTATGTCTACTTGTGAGCCCTCATAACAGGTTAAGCTTTAGTTTGGACCCTGTCAGTGCTAGCGGTACCACAATTAAAATATTGATTTTAAAAACATATACAGTATATACATACATTTACATACAAAAATGTTATTCAACTAACCCTAAAACCACAGAGGAAGTGAGTGGACAACAGGACGCATAAATGAACACAACGTGTCACCGGTGTGTTGACAATCTAAAAGTGACAAATATTCAAATGAATCAAAATGTAGTTTCATTTATGATATTTATGTAATAAGAAGATTAAAGAAAACGAAAGTCCAATTAATAACAAAAGGTTTTTTGGGGTCGTATGCTGTACAGACAGTTAAGGCAGATTGTGCTGTGTGATACTGGGCTGTTTAAATAAAAATGGACTTGACAATAAATTGCGTTATTTCTTGTACACTCTTAATCATTCTTAATTATCACAAACAAAGTGTAAAAAATATGAGAGGAGGATCTTATTTTCTTTAAAGCTTTCTATAATGTTAGTATTTATTTTGTTGCTACGGCTACAGGAAGCATGTGTGTGTGTGAGCAGGTGTACAGTGTCTGAGCTCTGTCAGCCCACATCTCCACACACCAACTGCACCACTCCCTCTGCATGTGCGTATGTGTTGCATGTTTGTACTTCATGCGTCGTGTGTCGTAGCGCGCGCGTGTGTGTGTGTGTGTGTGTGTGTGTGGGGCCTGCAGGCTGCAGCCATCTGTCCTACTGAAATGAACAGCCACGTACAGTAGAGTGTATTTCTCCAGTAATAAACATTAGAGAGAATAAAGCCAGGGAGCTGACCTGGAACAAACGCACTGACCCCTGCAAACTCGACTTCATCACAGAGATGAATGATTTTTGTAATATGATCAAAAATGACAGCCTAACCTCAAACACGCAGCTGACTTCCTGCGCGTGTGTGAAGGCACACTGATATTCTTTTATTATTCCATTTACACTCAACTGCAGATCTGTCTGTATGAATGTTTCTTATAAATAGCCAGTTTCAGGAGAAAAACCTAAATGTGCATTTGAAGTGTGCAGTGTGTATGCAAATGACAGATGCAAAGGAAGAAGCGTCACTTTGGCCTGATTTACCCAATAAGGCTTGGGTGAGTCAGGCGAGAGCGCTAATAGGATTTCAGTTAACCGGGGCTGAAGAAGAACAAACAAATCAAAGGAAATGGAACGTCTAAAAATGCTCGGCTCAAAAATAACCCCATCTACAGTATCTGCAGTAAGGGTGGTGCAACAGGTATTTGGAGAGCTACAATATGGCGCTTGGCTCGTGTCAAGACCAAAAAGGCGCAGCTTTGAATTCCCGTCGCCAGGGAGACGTTTCCTCCGAGCAGGTTTCCGTCTCTGGGGTCAGGCCTCCTCTGTTTACCGCCCATCACTGTAAATGTGCTGTTAATCCTTCGAGAGCCTCGCGGTAACATTCACAGACGAAATGCTGCTTTTCCCCTCTCTTCCGCAATTTTTTAATGATTTGACTTTTTTTACTAGCATCATAACTTTCCCCATTTTGACTGATGAAAGCCTGCATTGCTCCCAGAACAAGGTTCTGCCAGTTAAGACCAATGATAATGGTGTGTGTGTGTGTGTGTGTGTGTGGAGTCCAGACTGGAATAAAAGACTTGATCAAAACTATAAAAACTGGTATGTTTTTTACTGTTTCCTCAACCACACACAGATACACATGCAAGGTCTAGAATCAAGATTAAATGTTTGTGGGTGAGACTGCACAGTACACACACACACACACACACACACACACACCTGCCGCATCACAGTCATTCGTCACCCGCTAAGCTATAGCCACACCTCGACATTTCTCCAAACCCGAAGAAACTGACGGTTACTACACACGCACACACGCGCACACACACGCGCACAGTGCAGCAGCGGCCGGGTCACTGCAGCTCGCCTGTCTGAGAGCTGGAATACACAGTTATTTCCTGGTTTCCAGTTGGCTGCTGAAATCATCCAAACGCTTCAAAATAAGAGCAGATCGCTGGTAGCAGTAATGCTGCACACAGTATGATACTGTACATAGGCCTACAAGACGCATCGCACATGATGTGATATTAGAAGTGTAAAGTCAAGACACTGTCGATAATGTCAATAATGTCTAAACAGGAAGTGGCTCTCCATCCAAAGTCCGTTTTGCTCTAGTCATTGCACTGAGTGGTGTTCTGGGTGTGTTTCTGGATATGTTGAGCTTTTGAAGTCATTCATTTTATTTTGGAAAATGTTGTCGGTTCGTTCTAAACATAAGACTTGTACGTACCAGCGTTCCCTTTACTGAAACCTGTACTGAGGGTGTACATTGTATGGGGCACTGTGAGCCGTTCAAGGCGCTAACGTCCCCAGTCTTTGTTGCATGTCATCTCCTCGCTTTCCCCTTATTTCCTGTCAACTATCAAAGTAAAAATACTTTAGTAAAGTACATTGAAGCAGAAATGAAAAAACCTACCACTACAGCAACACTGAAGAGAGCACTGTGGTCGGCCCACCGTTAGGACTACGCTTATTTTCAAATGAAAAGCTAATTCCAGTTCATCACAAGGTAACTCCCCCGTTCTGGAGTCAGGGTCACCGGGTCAGGCCAGTCAGACGTGGCTCAGAGGCAAAAGTGCGAATGATTCTAAAGCTCGGTGTCTGTCTGCTCGTGGTTTAGCTGGATTCACATATGAGCTGCTCAGAAACGAGCCACAGCGACCAGATCGGCACCCCACGGCCCAGGCTTAGCCACCATTCTGAACTTTAAGTGCATTTTTAGTCGTTTTGTATGATTTGGCTTAATAAATAAACATTGATGAATTTATCTGGAGATCATTTGCAGAGTTTGTCCTTTATCACAGACATATTGTTTACAAAATGTAATTTAATCTTCAAACCAAAGAACAAAGACAACGCAAAACAACGAGCAAAAAAAGAAATAGATTCACTCAAAAGAAATGGAGTTACAGTAGTTATAACTCCTCTAGCTGCTTCACTATATCAATACACTTCAGTGAATACACACACACACACACACACACACACACACACACACAGTGAATGCTACAGACGTCAGTCAGCCACTGTCATGAATTTACAGTACATGCTGTAAATAAAACGTGCGACAGAGACACAGAAAGTGAAGTACAGAGTGTGCAGGTGTTGACAGTTAAGAGGTGAATGTGGTCTTTCAGCGCTGATGTCATCTGATTAACACACACACACCACACACACACACACACACACACACTGCTGCCCCTCTCACTGACAGCCTGAGAGCTCCCCCTAGCAGGACGAGCGAGAGAGAGAAGGAGAGCGGGACATGCAGGAAAAGAAAGGGGGATGAGTGGAGTAAAAGGGCGAGCGACGGCACACAGACAGTGGCAGGGCCTGTGTGTGTGTGTGTGTGTGTGTGATGTAGTATCAGTAGTGGGAGAGTGTGTACAGCCTGCTGATCAACAAAATGAGTTGAGAATGTTCTTTGGGAGGTGAAACCCTCATCCTGTGCATTAATGGACACGCACATTTACAAACACACACACACACACACACACACACACACGTATGTTGCATTTATATGCAATTTCCAACAAAAACAAAACAAAAACAGTTTTGTGTTCTTCTCAAAAGCAGAATTAACCACAACTGGCATTATTTTGGCCCTTGCGTATTGTGGGGAATCAAATGTATTTTGTCTGTCTCTTCAGAGACAGTGTCTCGTTTTTATAGACTGCTCCTCCAGTTTCAAGGGAAAGCGTCCACGCTAAGAAAATGGGTTTTGTTCGTGTGAGTGAGGCGAGCCGTTCCGCCGCAGCCTGTGGAACTGTAGAGCACGTGTGTTTACAGTCATGAAGGACGCGACTGTTAGGAATATCCTTTAGTATTCATTACAATCAGCTGTGACACGCAGGACACACTGAAGAAGTGCATTTTAAAACAGAATGCTTGAGTGGAGATAAAAGAAGTTAGCAGGCCCTCCCTCTGTCTGACAAAGACTTGCCCCAGCAGGGTGCACGGCTATTTGACAAGCCAAAGGGAAACATGCATCTCAAGTGGGCGACTGCAATTTCCACGCAGCTCTCTCTCTCCGTGTGTGTGTGTGTGTGTGTGTGTGTGTGGCTACAATGAGAGCTGTCGTCCTGTTTGCGTCTCCTCACACTAAATCAGCCTCTCGGAGCAAAGCTGGGGTTATTTGCAGTGAATGAGAAGCAGAAGGCACGTCTGCACCTTCGGGTGTAAACTGTCTCGGCGTGGCGACGCCGAATCTGCCTGACGAGCAAAAGCAATACAGCTTTCACACGTGTCTCTGAGGGAGAAATTGCACCAAATTCTCGTGACCATCTCCCACTCAGGACGGGTTGTTTGATTTTAGCGTTGCAGGAAAGGAGTGTGAATAAGGTGACATGTAACAAAAAACAGAAAAAGATGAAAACAAAGGGAATCAGATGAATTAGAGACGGACTAGGAGCTTTGAGCAGACCGGGGACTGTGCAGCACCGGGCTTCAGCTCATCAGGAAGGTGTCCTAATATTCGGAGCGCGGAGTGTAAGAATGTTGCTTAGTGACTGCGGCGGAGGCCTCGCCAAACTGCATTTAAAAAATCAGACTTAACCTCCAGAAGATCTGTCTCATCTTCCCTGACACTTCCTCTGGCTCGGGAAAAGATAGCGAAAGACAAAAGAGGAGGAGCATCTCCTGCTCTTCTTCCTCGCACACGTTAAAACCGCAGGCCGGGCGGATTCTACGAGCTGACAGCTCGGGAAGAATTATGCGGATTTTGGTGAGGCGGATTCATATGTGTTCATTTGCATATGTGTGTGTGTGTGTGTGTTGATGTCCGTGTAAGCCTACATACATATATGAGTGTGTGTGTGTGTGTGTGTGTGTGTGTGTACTCAAGCATACTAAATCGGCAAGCATCTCCTACACAGAAATGCAGGGATGTACAGCAGCGCTGCCGCCTGAACGGGGATAAATCAGACCTGCTCTGTGGACACAACCACCAAACTGCACTTCACACTTCACACACACTCGTGCACACACACGCTGAGCTTAAAGCAGAATCAGAAATACTTAATACATAATAAAGCAGCTTTGTTTCAACGCAAACAGGAAGCTCATTTATTAGCCTCCATCTTTGTGCTCTCTCGTCTTTCCACATCTCGTGACCGTCTGCCTGTCTGTCTGTCTGTCTGTCTGTCTGTCTGTCTGTCTGTCTGCCTGCCTGCCTGCCTGTCTGTCTGCCTGCCTGCCTGCCTGCCTGTCTGTCTGTCTGTCTGTCTGTCTGCCTGCCTGCCTGCCTGCCTGTCTGTCTGTCTGTCTGTCTGCCTGCCTGCCTGCCTGCCTGTCTGTCTGTCTGCCTGCCTGCCTGTCTGTCTGTCTGTCTGCCTGTCTGTCTGCCTGCCTGTCTGCCTGCCTGCCTGTCTGCCTGCCTGTCTGTCTGCCTGCCTGCCTGCCTGCCTGCCTGTCTGTCTGCCTGTCTGTCTGTCTGTCTGTCTGTCTGTCTGTCTGCCTGCCTGCCTGTCTGTCTGTCTGCCTGCCTGTCTGTCTGCCTGCCTGCCTGCCTGTCTGCCTGCCTGTCTGCTGGGCTCTTTGCTGACGTCCCAGCAATGCACAAAGTGACCCATTTCTAAAGGTAGCGGAGTTACACACCGCAGGCCTGCTACAAGTTGTTGCTCTGTTAAGCAATCAAATCTTGTCAGGAGACGATTTGACATCCAAGCCACATGCAGTGTCTGTAGGTGTGTGTGTGTGTGTGTGTGTGTGTGTGTGTGTGTGTGTGTGTGTGTGAACGAGCCAGCAGAGAAGGAAGTTACAGAAAGCCAGGCAGCGTGGCCTAAAACCGGGCGCAGAGGCTCGGCTGCAGGTCGCCGGGTCTCTGCTGGGGCTGCACACACCACAGTACTCTGGTGCCTGAATATTCACAGCTGGAGCCGCCGAGAGGGCAGCGTTAAATACGAAGGGCTGTTATTACACACACACACACACACACACACACACACACTCGTAATAAATATAAATATAAATATAAATATAAATATAAATATAAATGTAAATATAAATATAAATGTAAATGTAAATTTTATGTCCTTCGAAAATAACACACGTGCCTTCTAACACTTTTTCCTTTCCGAGCGGTAATCAGAAAACGCAGGCCTCCTTCCTCTGGCCGTGTTTTGCCCTTAAAAGCCGTCACTTACTGTCGCCCACTCGGCACGAAAGTGCCGCGGGGGGGCTGGAAAGGCGTGCAGGGTATTAAATAATCCAAACCGATTATTAATATTACAGCCTAATTGCGCGTGCGGAAGAAAAGGAAATAAAGCGGCGGTGAGAGAGCAGTTTAACGGCTGCAGCTCGAATCACGGCCGGCCTCCTCCTCCAGCGAAAGACGGAAAGAATTTGTTAGAATTAAATACTGGAATTCATAAGTGGCTTCTTTTCGTGTGTGTTCCTGCAGTCTGAATAGAGCCGCGCGTCGGGAAGGAACGCTACCTGCGGATGAAAGTGTGTAAAAAGTATTAAGCGATTCTAGCTGATGGAATTATTGCCATTTGGAAATGAAGGGTCATTTTCTCTCTAAGGGCAGCGCTGCTTCGAATTTCGTTCCAACGAATAATAACGAAGTCGTGATTAAACGCAGCCGGCCGGACCCGCGCAGCCGAGAAAACGCGCTCCAACAGCAGCGGGCTTCCAGAGTCCGCAGTCGGAGCCGCGGTCTAATTTGCCAGTGAAACAGAGAGGGGAACTTCACAAACTTTCTGTGCAAGTGTGAAAATGAAGAGAAGTCCTCTCCGCGGCGGCTCCGGGCCGGGCCCGGGGCAGTTAGCAGGTTTACTTACGTGGGATTTCTCTCTGGGACAGGTGCTGCGGGTTCCCCTGCTTGCGTCGGGACATCGCCCTGGCATTTACACTGGCATCGCCCGGAGAGCGGCGCTGGAAGGGTCGGCTCTCCTCCTGCTGCTCCGGTGTACCGGCCGCAAACTGGCCCCAAAACCGGCCGCTCGCTGACCACCCCAAACTCACCGCTCTGCGCTGGCCCCAAATGTGGCCCCCGAACTGACCCCTGCGCGGCGGATCTCCCTCCAGCGGGCAGCGGTGACCAGCCCTGGCGCAGCGCTGGGTGGCCGGGCGCTCGGTCGGAGTTCGGTGCCAAAGTGGTGGCGCGCCTCCCTTCTTCAGTCGAAGTGGCGGTGAGGGAGGGGGGTAGTCCGGCTCTGCCGTCCGCCTACACCATGTGTCAGAGGAGAGCGGAGAAAGGAGCGCAGAGAGCCCGATGGCCAGGCACTACCTGTGTCCACTCTGCGGCCGCCCCGGACACCGCGCGTCCCTGTGCGGGCAGAGCCGGTGACAGGACGCCAACTTACGCCTGAAAGTGTGGAAAACCGGAATCCAGTTTCCTTCTCGGCACTTCTCGAGGTGTCGCCAAGTAGTGGGCACTTCTTCTGCTGCACTGGCAGTGCCAGTCAGGCGGGCGGGTTAGACTTTAACTGTTTAAGTCGAAGCCCAGTGCTGGTCTGAGGACAGACTGCCACCCTCGTTTCTCTTTGTGCTAGCTGCAGAGTCGCATCCCCGGGCTGTGCGCGGCTCTGTGCGGCTCTCTGGCTTCTACAATGGGAGAAAACTCAAGTTCAAGTGCGGACGTGACGTTCAGTCTGCGGTGAGAAGGGAGAGTGGAGACTGAAGAGCACTGGGGGCGACTAGTGGTGGCTTTCACACACACTGACACACACACACACACACACACACGCCACTCACACACTCGGGCGTGCGGCGCGCACGGCAGCGGTGGTCAGAGTCGCTCAAGTCATCTCCGCCGGTGTTCCATCACTGTTAGCCTTATTTCTGTTAAACTGTGACCTGGGGGCTTCCGTAGCGCGGCCACAGGATGCTGGACACTTTGCAGCAGCCTGCGTTCACATTTAAAATGCGTGCGTGCGTGCGTGCTGTGTGGAATCATTTCTCTGATTATTAAATATTGCTTTAACGCCACATTTCTCAACATGTGGCCCTTTTAAAAGCAGTGTGTTACATGTGCGCGTGCAGACGCCTCCAGCACAATCAAGGCCTTCACACAGTACACCTCACACACACTGTCCTTCCGAAGGACTTCACACGTGCACAGGCGCAAATGAGCGTGCTGTCTCAGGTTCGTCCCCTTTCAAAGGATTTGACAATAACGTGTGTGTGGAGCTCGGAGTGTATGAATACACACAGCATTCCGTCTGAAGAGTTCATATTCATCAGTGAGTGACGTCAATGTGCGCCGCGGTTAGGAAGCGACCAACGGGCCTTCCATCGACACAGCTCCAGCGTGTGTGTGTGTGTGTGTGTGTGCAAGCAGAAAGTGGGGCATCTCTGTGTGTTTAAAAGCAGAGGTGTGCACCGGGGGCTCTGGGTTCTTTTATCTAGACAAGCCTGTAGTTTGTTCCTGGGCCGGGTGTTGGGCTCGGCTCGGCTCGGCTCGGCTCGGCTGCCTGTCTCCCAGTAAGCCAAAAGCCTGTCCTTACTTCAGCAGCCTACTGCAGGAGGACAGCCGTACATGTCCCGTGCTACAAGACAAAGGACAGGATGGCAGGTGCTTGTCGCGCGCCTTCCTTCGGGACGGACAGTGCGGCCCCGTGGCCCCTTGGCACGGCCCCGTGGCCCCGTGGCCCCGGGATGGTGCACGGACTCTGTTTTCCGTCTGAGGCCTGCTAATGTTACAACAAGTTGGAAATGTTTTCCTATCGCAGCGCTCCGGATCAGGCTCCGGAATCCTCCTGCTGTGGACTCATGCTGAGTGGCACTCCAGGCCAGCATCACTACCCGGATGTGCTCCTTGTCCTTGCAACCTGATTGGCTCATTAGTCAGATGGGCGACAGGTGCATCATTCCCACTTTCTTATTGGAGATTTTTTAAAGGCGGTTTCTCACTTAGAGGCCATCAGTGTGAGTTATGGCGGATGGCTCCCGGCATCCTGCGTTTGCCCTTCCCTCATTTGCATATATATATGCGGCTGTTTGTTTTTATGTTAATGCTAAATAAGCCCCCGCCTCGGCTGGGCGGTTAAGTTTTAATTAGAGGGATGTGGAGGTGTCCTTTCGAGTTTTAAGATCACTTTCCCAACAACTGTTCACCACTAAACTGCTAATATTTATGTTTATGTGTTCAGATGCATGCTGGGAGAAACAAATGTGCACAGTGAAGTCAGCTTTAAACAGATGAGGATAGGAATGTTTTTAAGCAGAGCAGCATTTGTTAGACCAGGGCCTGTTGTCAGGTTTTGGTGAATCAGGAAGAATATTAGCTGAGGTTCAAAGTTCATTCTTGACCTTGGAAGCAGCACCACAAGGTCCATTTAGTAGGTGTTGCAGAGCTTTCAATCATATCACATGATCTTCATTAGCAGATGGAGTTTGCCCAGTTGTCATGAAATTCTAGGTGTTAAAAAAATGTTTTAAAGCCCTTAAAGACTTCTCTGTTCAATGTTCATGCTCGACCTTGAAAATATCATTTTGTAGCCGATGAAGATCGTGCGTTATGGTCGAAAGCTCCAGAGCCAGCTATAAAATGCTGATATTGTTTTTTCAAAGTATATTTAAAACAGAATTACATGCAAATTTGTGGGGGTGGAGCTGGACTCTCTGGCGGTGGTGTCAGAGAGGAGGATGCTGGCCAAACTACACGCCATCTTGGACAGTGTCTCCCACCCGCTCCATGACGTGCTGGTCAAACAAAGGAGCACCTTCAGCGAAAGACTCATCCCCCCAAAAAGCACCACAGGAAGTGATTCCTGCCTGAGGCCATCAAACTCTTTAACTCCTCCCTCTAAGTGTCAGTCTGTTTGACCCTAGGTCACTAAACTGGACATTGAGCATTACATCTCCGCCATAATCAATAATAATTGTGCAATATTCTGTTTACTACTCAAGTGCAATATTAGTTTCCTTGTTAGTTTTTCTTATTTATTGTTACGGATATACCTCCATTACTCTCGACAGAACATGCACCTCCGCTTTTACTATTATTTATTACATAATTAGTGACATTGTATTTATACTGTACTTCACCATCTACCAGTAAACCCACTTGGTACTCGACACTTAGTTTATCTTATACTTATACCAACATGTTACTTAATTTATTTCTGACCTGTTTATAGTGTATAATATCGTTTTCTCCTGTGTGCGCTGACGTAAAGGCGAGCTACTGTAACAAAGAGTTTCCCTTCGGGGATCAATAAAGTATTTCTGATTCTGATTCTGATTCTGAAATTTTCTTTAAATTTGAACATGAAATTTGAAACCCTGCAGTATTTCGCTGTTGTTTTAAGATGGATAAACGACAGAGACATCTCTCTCTTCAGAGAGTCCTCTTTAACAGCCACCATCAAGTCTTAATGTCAGCAGCAGCCATTAAAGGGGGGTCGTCTTTTTGTCATCCAGTCTTCAGTAATGAAAAGCAGATTAGAAAGGCAGGTGTTCAAACTGATGACCCTCTGTGCTCAGACCCGCAATGCAACACCACCCTCTATTGGTTAGCCACTGCCACGTGCAAATAGCAGGCCCCTCAGTGTACTGGCACTGTGTGTGTGTGTGTGTGTGTGTGTGTGCGCGCACCGTGGCTCCGGGGTTCTGGGTGTCCGAGCCTGTGTGAGAGTGTGTGTCACAGATGACTGACCGCTCCCAGCGTCTGCTCGGCTGTGTGTTCTCTACAGTAGGCTGATTTCAACACCTTCCATACCTGGAATCCACTTCTCTTTGGGTTGTAAAGGTTTATTAAGAACAGTATTCAGTGAGGCTCATTATTACAGCTTCTGAATGAAGTGTTAAATGAATAAAACGCTGCTGTGATAGTCTCTGCATGGGTTGAAGAGCCAGCGTTTGAGGGCTAGCGGAGGAGCGCAGAAGCCCTTAAGCACAATTACGGATATCAAAGTTGAAATTATTCCTTTTAAAGGGAAAATGCTAATCATAGATTTATTTAGAGCAAGTTAGCGGCAGCACTGAGCTCTCATTACCAACACACACCCTCTCACACACAAACACGTGTGCACTCTCACTTCAAGACCTTTTACTCTCTCACACTCTTCTTTCCTTCCTCCTCTCATTTCAAAGGGAGTTATTTTCAGAATAATTAATTCCACCACAATTACAGCAGCGGTTAATGTATGTGTTGGTCATTATGCAGAGTCTCATAGAACGAGGCAGAGAGAGGAACAAGACTCAAAGTGCAGCGTCCTAATTAGCTTTGCCTTCGTGGAACCACATTCACAAAACGGTATCACTAAAAACAAAGTGTGTTCTGAGACTTGAATTTTGAGAAAAAGGGCCAGAAAAATAGTTCACATGTTTGTTTTTAAGAAATAAAATGTGAGTACATTTGTAAAAGCAATTTTGAATGTTTTCATATTGTTATGAGCCAGGCTGCAGAGACGTGCAGGGAAGGTTAGCTGGCGCCTCCAGATTGCCGTAGGTGTGAGTGGTTGTCCGTCTCTACGTGTCAGCCTGTTCAGGGCGTTCCCTGCCTCTCAGTTCACTTCAGTTTATTTATACAGCGCCAGTTCGGAACACAAGTTATCTCATTGCACTTCTCCTACAGAGCAGGTGCAGACCGAGCTCTTTATGGTATTATTCACAGCTTTAAACTGTGTTATTTCAGAGGTCTAAAGCACAAAAAAGCCACCACAAGTAATTGTCCAATTTTTCAAGATGATTTTGTTAACATCATTAGCTTTCAACTCAAAAAGCGAATGAGAGTAGATTGAAGTTAAAAAAACACAAGTGCTTTCTGGAAGAATGCGCTGCAGACTGCTTTAGGTCCATATCTGAGCTACAGCTAGTTTGCATGTGAATGTAAGCGGCTGGAGGTGACCACCTTGGCACTTACCAACGCGCTGCTGGTTACTGGATCACTTCTCACCACTTCATTGCCACATTGACAGTGGAGCTGTAGAGCTCATCATTACTAAATTTAGCATTAACAGCAGAAATCTGAACTTTGAACTGGAAGCTACATCAGACACATGGAAGTCCACCCCTTCAAAATACACTCACTAACAGCTAAACACCGAGGCCGTGTGGCCTGCAGGCTAAGTGACTGGTCCGCCCGGACCAGTTTACGACCCCTGAGCCCGGAGACGGCCGGCCACCGGCCACCGGCCACCGGCACAAACACGATTGTTTTGCTGAAGAAAAATGGCAGCCGAGTGTGACTAAATCAGGTTTGCTTGGCAGCCGGACGGCAGGCCTACTTCCACCACAGTCCCTGGAGGAACGGGGAGAGCGAGCAAACAAGTGAGTGAGGGAATGCACGGCCCAGAACACACACAAACGCTGGCATCTGATAGAGGAACCCTGTGCTGCCAAAGCTCTGTATCCACCGCAATTAGCTCCATCCTCACACGCTCATCCTAAACTCAGCAGTGATGAGCCAAGTCTGCGCTTTTGTTTTAAAGAAGCTCTCGTGTCCTTCTCTCATGTCTGCACTTTGTCCTTTTGTGGACAAAAACCACAATCCAGGGCCAAATCACAGTCCCTGTTCGAGAGGAGGCTTAATGAGGTTGATGAATGACAGAAGATGATGGCAGGGTAGGATTTGGCTGTCCAAGTGTTACCCCCGGCTATGAGCAGGCCCAAAGTCAACATGTAAACTCAGAGAAGCTTGTTCTTTGGAATCGGTAGATCATGGTGGAACAACAAAGATTGAATGTAGAATGTCACCGAGATTACAGATTTTCAGGAGAAAATCAAACTGAAATACCCGCAGAGGAAAGCGGCCCAGTTGGAAGCCACAGTTAGTGTACCCACAGCGTCCATAAGTAACATAATGACATCATTCTGTCAGCAAGTGAGCAAAGCAGCAGATAAACACACAGTGATGTCATCAAGTCGCTGTCAGGAAGCACGCGGCTCGTAGCAGGCTGAACCGCGGCCGACTCGAGCCTATCCATCACTGTATCACTGCGATGCGGGGGGACAGGGGAGGGACAGGGGAGGAGAGGGAGGAGAGGGAGACGGGGAGAGGAGAGGAGAGGGAGGGACAGGGGAGGGAGAGGAGGAGAGGGAGACGGGGAGAGGAGAGAGGGAGAGGAGGAGGGAGAGAGGAGAGAGGGAGAGACGGAGGAGGGACGGAGAGAGAGAGAGGGAGAGAGAGAGGATGAGAGACGGAGGAGGCGGGAGAGAGGAGGAGAGAGGAGGAGGGACGGAGAGAGAGAGAGAGGAGAGAGGAGAGAGAGGATGAGAGGGAGGAGGAGGCGGGAGAGGGAGGAGAGGAGAGAGGAGAGAGGAGGAGAGAGGAGAGAGGAAGAAGGAGAGAGGGAGAGAGGAGGAGAGGGAGGAGAGAGAGGAGGAGAGAGGATGAGAGAGGAGAGAGAGGAGAGGAGAGGAGAGGGGAGAGAGGAGAGGAGGAGAGAGGGAGAGAGAGGAGGAGAGAGGAGAGAGGAGGAGAGAGAGAGAGAGGATGAGAGAGGAGGAGAGGGGGAGGAGGAGGAGAGGAGAGAGAGGAGAGAGGAGGGAGGAGAGAGGAGGAGGAGGAGAGAGGAGGAGAGGGAGGAGAGGGAGGAGAGAGGAGGAGAGAGGGAGAGAGGAGGAGAGAGAGAGGAGGAGAGGGGGAGGAGGAGAGGGAGGAGGCGGGAGAGAGAGGAGGAGAGAGAGAGAGGAGAGGAGAGAGAGGGAGAGAGAGGAGGAGAGAGGGAGGAGAGAGAGGGAGAGAGGGAGAAGGAGAGAGGGGGAGAGAGGAGGAGAGAGAGGAGAGAGAGGGAGAGAGGGAGGAGAGCGGGAGAGAGGGAGGAGAGAGAGGGAGAGAGGGAGGAGAGGGAGGAGAGAGGAGAGAGAGGGAGAGAGAGGAGGAGAGCGGGAGAGAGGAGAGAGAGGGAGAGAGGATGAGAGAGGGAGGAGAGCGGGAGAGAGGAGGAGAGAGGGAGAGAGGAGGAGGAGAGAGAGAGAGGATGAGAGAGGAGGAGGAGGGGGGAGGAGGAGAGGGAGGAGAGCGGGAGAGAGGGAGGAGAGAGGGAGAGAGGGAGAGAGGGAGGAGAGAGAGGGAGAGAGGGAGGAGAGAGGAGAGAGGAGAGGATGAGAGGGAGGAGAGAGGAGGAGAGAGAGGAGAGAGGGAGGAGAGAGGGAGAGAGAGGATGAGAGGGAGGAGAGAGAGAGAGAGAGAGAGAGAGGATGACAGAGGGGAGGAGGCGGGAGAGAGGAGAAGGAGAGAGGGAGAGGGAGGAGAGGAGGAGAGGGAGGAGAGAGGAGAGAGGAGAGAGAGGAGAGAGGAGGAGAGGGAGGAGAGAGGAGAGAGGATGAGAGAGGGAGGAGAGGGAGGAGGAGAGGGAGGAGAGCGGGAGAGAGGGAGGGGGGTCGGGGTCGGGGCCGGCCCTCTCAGGCCTTGTGAGCCAAGGAGCCAGTTCAGCCTGACCAAACGGGACATTCAGCAGAACACTTTGAATACCGGGGCCCATCTGAGAACCCCCCCCACTGACAGCAGAGAGTGAAGACCGTGCCATTCAGTAAACAGGACGGGGGAGGGAGGGCGAGGCAGTCTCTCTCAGGCAGGTTAATTAAGCAGCGCTGCTTCGTTAGCTGTCCTCCGCTGCCCTCTTCTGGCCGCTCTGCCGCCATGTTGGACCCTTTGCTGCTGCACATTTTAATATGTATGTGCATATTCTCATATAATGCCCTTGTTACTAAAGGTGATCTTTGCTTAAAGAAATCCACTTCCTAAACTGATTTTCATCACTTTCTCCACATTCAGCAAACATAATGCAACATGTGGTATTGTGTTTGTGAAGTTTCTGTCCTCACTGTTGTTAGTCTGCAGTCAGACTGTCAGAGCGACCAGATACCCAACCATCCACTAGCTTCTGTATGCCTGCTTCTCCTGTTGAAGCTATAATGCTATATAGAAGGGTATTTTTATATTAACAATGTCTGAAGTAACAGTGTGCCAGTGTGTTGGTGTCTCTGGTAGGGATGAAGCTACAGAGGATTATGAGCTGAATCTGCAGCTCCCCTCGGCTTTATGGAGCTTTATAGTGACTTTCAGCTCGTTGTTTATCTGTCCGGCTGCAGTTTACTGTGCTGGTTCACTCTCAGCGCTCTCAGAGTGTCGTTTCCAGAGAAGAAGCTGTAAAAAGCCGCTGTACACGTGCTGCTCAGCAGCAGACAGCAGACAGAGTCAGTCAGAGAGCAGCTGGTGAACATAGTGGAGCATCTAGCAGCTAAAGAGCCAGATATTTCCCTCAGGAGCTGCTGGAGACCAAACACAGAGCTGACAGAGAGAATACTGGACTAACATTCATCAGGCGACACAAACACGCCTCCTGATGATCATGTTGCTCTGTAGCTGCTGGAGGTGGAAATAAGCAGCCGCTCATCATATTGACTTAAAAGGTGATGCTATGTTAATGTTGTGTTCACTACTTGTTTCTGCTGTTAGTGCAGGTTTAAAGATCCCCTTCAGACATGTTTAAGACATAGAAAAACACTCAACAACAATAGTTTGTGTCTGATATAGTTTCTTCACAGAAAAATTACCTCGCTAACAATTCTTAAAATGACACCTGTTCCCTCCCCTCATTAGAAAATCCACAATCTATGAATATGCAAATGTTATGATTTCAAAAGTTTACAGGTTCTGTATACGAGATTCGGAACATTAATATAGCAGCAAACAACTATTTGCTATGTAAAGATATAGTGGAGTAATGGCGTCCTGAGCAACGTCACACCCCCCCTGTGTGTTGTCTTGCTAGCTTCTCTGCTCTTTGTTTTGGTGGCCGGTCCGGTCACCAGGTCCGGTCTGGTGAGTTTTATTTTGTTTCTGTCCAGTTTGAATGACGTGTGTTTTACAATGATCTGTGAGGTAAAATGACTGTTTTTCTCAATGGAGTCTGGTGCGCTGTAGTGCCCATTTGTTTTGGTCTGAGATGCTGCTGCTCTAGTGCGACATCTAGTGGCAGTGATGTCGCCTACAGCTCCTTTAACAGCTACTCCAAAGTCCAGTCTCAGTGTAGGTGCACTGGAGGCTTCAAGTTTCCACATCACACTGTGTAAGTTGCCTACTGGAGCACGATTGGCTCCAAACGAGTTGTGACGTCACAGAATCCTACAGGTACGTCCAGGTGTTAAAGTGAGATTCAAGGTGAGCTCAGAGAAACTTTCCTCCTTCAGCATGTGACCATGAAAACAAACTCTGCACATACATCATTCTGCACAGTGAAGCTCAAACATCAGTGAAAGAACAAGAAGGAGACTGTGTGGGTCACATGTACTGGGCAAGGCACGTGACACACCCAGGACAGGCCACCTCTGTGCCACAGAATGTGACTGTGTTACTGATTGAAGTGACGAGATAAGACGGCAGTGGCTTTTTCAACACATCCAATAAACCAAAGAAGACCGCGGAGAAGAGGAGGAGGAGGGGAAAAGAAGACGAAGAAGGAGAAAGAATTTCTGATGAAATATGAAGGCTTTGGGACCCTGGGGCCCTATTGACCCCCCTTCTTCCCACTTTCTGTACATTAGGTGTATTTTTTCTATGCTAGAAAATTACCTGCTGTGTGGTAATTGCATTAAACACGATCATTTGGGAACATACAACGGATAAACCCCAATTTGAAAAAGGACGGTCTTGAAATTAGTGCCCTCTTCAAGACAAGGCCTCAAGATCAGGTAATAAAGCAAGAGCCACCTTAAGACCCTTATATTGTGCTTTAGAAGTGCATATTCCCTAATCGTAGAAAAGGTTTTAGTCGTAGTCATCTGGACACTGTTTTCAGAATCAAGACGTTTCGGCTCCCATCCGGAAGTCATTCTCAATTGTGAAAAAATTGGACGGGAACTGGAAATTTAAGCTACTCTGAGTTACATAAGCCCTGCCCTCAGGAAGGAATCTGCCTGAGTATCTGTTAATAGCTAGTTTCACCTGAAACTGACCGAAATAGTTTCAAGATGGCCCAGTAATCAGTAATCAGGCCTATTGTTCTCTGGCTGCATCTACTTCGTCACTGTTAAGTGCCTGATTAGCATGTGATTGGTGTGACCAAGGTGATAATACACTCTGATAGACTTTGGGCAGATTAAATCTCAGACCACCATTTCTGTTCAAAGATGAGTTCTCTTTCTTCACAAAAATGGCTTCCTTGACGCCCCGTTCAAACCAACTCTTCTCTCTACTAAGAATCTTCACCTCGCTGTCTTCAAATGTGTGGTTTGTAGCTTTTAAATGCAAATGCACGGCGCTCTGTAATCCTGAGTTAGCGTGTCGTCTGTGCTGATAAAGTCTTTTGTGAAGTGGCTGTTTGGTCTCACCTATGTACCGTTCTTTGCAGTTTTCCTCACTGCACTGAATGGAGTAGACTACATTGCTCTGTTTCTGTGTGGGTAACTTGTCCTTAGGGTGAACGAGTTTCTGTCTTAAAGTGTTGCCTGGTTTAAAGAAAACAGGAACATCGTGCTGTCTAAAGATCCTTTGTAGTTTTTCAGACAGTCCAGATACATAAGGAATGGAGACACCGTTCCTTCTTGGTTCTGTTACACTTTTGTCCTGTTTTGTGGCTCTTTTAACTTTGTTGAGAGCCCAAGTAGGATAACCACAGGCTGAGAGTGCATTCTGGACATGCCTTTCCTCTTTCTTCTTACCCTCTGAGCCGGTGGGCACTTCTTGGGCTCTATGTTGTAATGTCCGGATTACACCCAGCTTGTGCTGTAGTGGATGGTGTGAGTCAAAGAGCAAGTATTGATCCGTATGTGTTGGTTTCCTGTACACTTCTATCTGGAGCTTTCCGTCCTCTCCTCTGAGAGTAGAACAATCAAGAAAGGCCAAGCGGTTCTCTTTTGCATCCTCACGCGTGAACTTGATGTTGGGGTCCACCGTATTAATATGCTCTGAGAACGCTTCCAAGTCCTGTTTCTTGATTTTCACAAAGGTGTCATCCACGTAGCGGTACCAATGACTTGGTGGTGTGCCCGGGAACGAGGATAATGCCTTCTTCTCAAACTGTTCCATGTACAGGTTGGCCACTATGGGAGAGACCGGAGAGCCCATAGCACAGCCATGAATCTGTCTGTAGAAGTGTCCCCGGAATTGGAAGTAGGTTGTGTTGAGACAGATGTCTAATAGTTTACATATGTGTTCAGGTGTAAGCTTGGTCCTTTGCTGCAAGGTGGAGTCCTCCTGCAGTCTTCTCCTCACCGCTGTCACTGCTTCTGAGGTTGGGATGCAAGTGAACAAGGACACTACATCATAAGAAACCATAACGTCATCTGGGTCCAACTGGAGATGTTTCACTTTGTCCACAAATTTCTGTGTGTTTTCCACATGATGTACTGTGTTCCCCACCAACGGAGCCAAGATTGTAGTCAAATGTTTGGCTATGTTGTATGTGATGGAATCTGTGCTGCACACGATGGGTCTGAGTGGAACATTCTCTTTGTGAATTTTGGGAAGGCCATAGATGCAGGGAATGGCTTCCCCAGGGTATAGTCTGTAGTACAGAGGCCTGTCTATCACCTCCTCCTTCTCAAGCTTCTGTAGACAGTCTATAACCTTCTTCTTGTAGCCATTGGTTGGATCTCTTTTAAGTTTTTGATATGTGGTTGTGTCTTCAAGAAGGTTGTTGACCTTGGTTTCATAATCGGCTGTGTTCAGAATCACAGTGCAGCGATATTCCCTAATATATTTTCAATCACATTAGCACTAACCAGTCATTTGGAGTATCCTAATGGCCTGCAGCTCCAGGATCAGGCCCTGATGAGAGGCCTGTTTCTGAGAGATAAGGCAGAAGGAATTCATGTTGACTGGAGCAGAAGGAGCTGACGGACTTTGAATATATTCTGCTGTTCATGGAACAACTTGTGAATTTGTTTAACAGTGTGCGTGGGACATTGTGGTCTTGGTGGGAAAAAGTACTGATCCAGTAGCTTGGAAGGTAAGGTATGGAAGGAAGGAACGTCACTGCCTCTACGGCTTTATAGGGAACTCATTATTTTCTCCATCCTTCTGTCTTTCTCTCCATCCCTCCATTCTTCCCCTCTCTTCAGATATTTGGCCTGACAGTCAGGCTACTGGGCAGGAGAGCCCACTGTGCCAAAAGCCATCATGTCTCACACACACACACACACACACACACTGTCCACCTGAGCAGCCAGGGCCACAACCACATTAATCACAGATGTGGTCAGAGGAAGCACACACACATACAGGGAGGGAGGGCGGCAGGTCTGGAGGATTCTGGGTCAGGGCTGGGAGGTCTGATGAAGATGAGGTGGGACACCGACACTGGGCCTCTTCACCGCTCACTGGTCAGCACACCGCTGTGCCTGGGCGTGTGTGTGTGAGGGGATCAGGGCTGATCGGAGCTGATTTTGTCGTCTCTCGGCCCTCTCAGCGGCATCTCCTGACAGGCCATCACACCATAACCAGGAGAAAGACCAGAGAGACGGAGGTGGAGGCTCGGGGGGGGGCTGGTAATAAACTCTGTGATAGTGTTCAGAATAGATGCTCCTTTTTGTAGCGTGAGACTCATCACATTTCAACACATCAGCGTAATATTTTCCATAAATCTCACTTTGTTCTGCCTGCGCTGAAACGGACGTGACAAAGCTATGGGATGTGTGTGTCAGAGGTGGAGGAGGGCTGCTATTGTGTGTGTTTATGTAGCGAAACGGGGGGAGTGGTTTTACAAAAAAGAAAAAGTAGAAGAGGAGGAAGAAAAGTACAATATAAAAATTAGAAAACAAGACAAAGCATTGTTTCAGATGCTGGGGGAATGCGACTATTTACAGCAGTAGTGAACTTTTTCCAGCTTCTTCCCTCACTTCAGGACAGTGAGGTGCCCCTTTTTGTCTGAAACCCATCACCCTGAAAGTGATCCATGCCCAGCTCTGATCGAAATCACTCGTCTACAGAACCCCCGCAGGCTCGGTACTTGTCCATAATTTTAGACACATTTCAATGAGGATCTTGAGGGTGTTCAAGGGCTCTCTGAAGGGGAATCTGTAAAGGATCTGCAGAGATCCATTAAGGACTTCCAGAGGTTCCAGCTTTCTTTCAGGGAACTCTCAAACATCCTTGAGATTTCTGGAGCTTCTGGGGTCTCCACAGCAAAATAAAAAACAGTTCAATTTAAAAATATATGTATAACTATCTCTTGAAATAACTGTTTAATTTCAAGACATATACTGTTTAAAAAGTATTAAAATTGTTATTGTAATCCTACACTCCATTCACTTATACCACCATTACTGTCTTCCCACACATGGTGTAGACTTGTTCCCGGACTACCTCTGATCAGATGTCAGGTGTTTAACCTTGGACATCTATGGGCTGTACATTCGTGCTGACAGATTATCCATTTTGTTGTGTGCATGATAATTATTTTGTCTGTTGTGCTTGCTTGGTGATTTCATGGCTTGAAACAAACCTACCAACACTCAGATGAAGACATGTTTGTGCAGATCCAGTGGCATGGTGAAATGTGCGTGTCCATTTTGGCATGACAGTGCTTCTGCACATTCACCCACTTAAAGCCTTCTTAGCACCCCGCAGTGTGTCTACTCTGCTATTTTTCTGACAGCAGGCAGGGCGCTCACCAACATCTACCCAAATGTGGTTCTTTGGATGTTAACCGATACATTCCATCCCACCTTAAATAAATCCTTAAACCAACAACTGAAACAAAGGTTTTCATTAAGCCAAGTCTAGCCTTGACACGTAGTTACTGAATTCAACATACAGGAATTAAGGCTTTTGATTTTTACTATTACTTTACTTGAATATCTATAGTACAGAGCTGGATTAAGGACATGGTTAGCCTAGCTTAGCATAAAGATCAGAGGCAGGGGTAAACAAAATTCTGTTAGCACATAACTCCCCCTAAAGAGAGAAATTGTCATTTTTGTGTTTGTGTACGGCTTAAACAAATGAGATACCACACGTTACTTTGGGAGCTTTAGAGGTGTCCGTCACATTTTTGTACTTTGAACAAAGCCAGGCTGTTTCCCCCTGCTTCCAGTCTTTATGCTAAGCTAGCCATATCCAGACTTCAGCTTAACGCACAGAAATGAGATTGATATCAATCTGAACTCTCAAATAAGCAAATAAGTGTATTTCCAACCTGTTTCTTTAATTGGAAATGAGCCTATTTAATCCTTTTAGACTGCTGTTGATCTTAATGACTTTAATGAGCTGTTGTGCACAGCCGAAGACAGATTTACAAGTTGCAACACACTCCTCCAAATGAATTTCTCTCTTAGTATCTAACTGGAGGAATTCGGTATTGGTACAGGGAAAGAATCTAGCACCACTAAATCACATATATGTTAAAGGATGATTACAGCCGGAGCCTGAACTTGCACTTGCAGCCCGATTCACTATCCCCACTAGCCCTCTGAGGGAGGGTTACCAACATTACCCTTTTAAATGCAAATGCACGGCGCTCTGTAATCCTGAGTTAGCGTGTCGTCTGTGCTGATAAAGTCTTTTGTGAAGTGGCTGTTTGGTTTCGTTAGGTAATGTTGGTAA
Organism: Siniperca scherzeri; assembly: GCA_027580175.1. Lineage (NCBI taxonomy): Eukaryota > Metazoa > Chordata > Actinopteri > Centrarchiformes > Sinipercidae > Siniperca > Siniperca scherzeri. The sequence goes on along the minus strand of CM050850.1, from coordinate 374,379 downwards.
GCCAGACTGTATATGTACAGTCTGGCTTAAATCAAGTCATAGCAAATCCTGAGCCAAACAGAGATCAACACATTTATTTCTCCATTACACACACACACACACACACACACACACACATACTGTATATATATATATACATAGAGTACATGACAAGGCGGAGTGCTCCTGGCTTCCATCACCAGCAGCACAGCAGATCCATCAAGCAGACAGTCAGCGCCTGTCACATGCAAAACAAGGACACAACCTTTGTGTGTGTATGTGTGTGTGTGTGTGTGTGTGTGTGCAGTTGTGTGTGAGTGACTCAGTTGTCCTCCAGTGCCGACGCACCTTGTTAAGGGTATTAGAGATCAAGTAAGTGATTGATCTACATGTCAGGTGACTAAGTGGTGCTTCTGTCCACACCTCAGGTCAATTAAGAAATGTATGTGTGTGTGTGTGTGTGTGTGTGTGTGTGTGTGTGTGTGTGTGTGTGTGTGTGTGTGTGTGTGTGTGAATAAGAGAGGGAAGGAGAGAGGTGAATCAGGTGAGGGGAGAAGAAAGATTGAGGGATGTAGCCATGACAATTGAAAAGGAGAAAGAGAAGGATGTGTGGAGGAACTGAGGGACACTGGCATAGATCTGAGTTTAGTATTTATTTATTATAGTATAGTATAGTATTTAGTATTTACATATTTTTCTTTCTTAAAACTGGCGCTGTACGTAAAAATCCATCAGCCTTGGAAATCGTCTCTACACAGGATGTTGACTAACATCAACTTGTAGTACTTCTGATGGCAGAGCTGCCATGCAAGGTGCCAACTGCTCATCAGAAGAATAACTAATGCACATTCACATGCACACTCACACACCGATGGCACAGCCTTTGGGGTTCGGAATCTTGCCCAAGGACACTTCCATATGTGGGCCGGGAAAGCGGGATCAAACCAGATCTTGCGATTAGTGGACGACCCGCTCGACCTCCACAGCCGCCCCATTTACTTGGAAAATGTAATCACAAGTTCAAGATAGCTAAAGGATGCTTAAAGATCCCCTTCAGACATGTTTAAGACATAGAAAAACACTCTGCTTGAAACAATAGTTTGTGTCTGATATAGTTTCTCCACAGAAAAATTACCTCGCTAACAATTCTTGAAATGACACCTGTTCCCTCCCCTCATTAGAAAATCCACAATCTATGAATATGCAAATGTTTTGATTTCAAAAGTTTAACAGCTGGACACAAGATGTCTCATACTCCAAAGTCCAGTCTCAGTGTAGGTGCACTGGAGGCTTCAAGTTTCCACATCACACTGTGTAAGTTGCCTACTGGAGCACGATTGGCTCCAAACGAGTTGTGACGTCACAGAATCCTACAGGTACGTCCAGGTGTTAAAGTGAGATTCAAGGTGAGCTCAGAGAAACACAGTGAAGCTCAAACATCACAGTGAAAGAAAAACACATTTTTGACAAAAGGGGGGCCTTGAAGGTTTAAGTTTCCCACCTTGTCTCATTTTTCATTTCAAGATGGAACCCAGCTGAATAAAGCCTATGGCCATTGTCTAGTGGCTGGTGAAAGGCATTCTGGGAAGTGTAGGACAGCATGCTGAAGTAGCGATAGCTAGCATCTGTGGCTACACTGTAGCAAAACATCTGTGGATCTACAACTGTAAGCAAAGAAATGTAAACAAACTTGGCAAAATTAATGTATGCTGTGTCAGACATGACACATTTTGGGCTATACTGGTGGTGCTGTTTAGTAAATGTTAAATGCTACAACAATTAGCATCCTTGACTGAGGACTTTTGATCCAGAGGGGCGTTTTTTAATGTACAGGGCGACACTGTATATAGTTTACATAAGCTATAGATGTTATAGTCAACAATGAATGTTGTTCAGCAAACTCAAAGAAACTCTGAAAGACTAACACATTGACCAGTATTTTTTATTGCATCCAACTTTCCTTTTTGCTAGGTAATGTTGCATTCACGCAATGACGGCAGAATGGAAAGAACAGGAAAACCTCAAGTTATTCCAACCTGGGAGAACTTCCTTTTTTAAATTTACAGTTTATGGAATTTGTTGACACAGTTATTTTCAGGAAGTGGGAGTAGCTGTCACATCTTCGATGTGAACGGTTCTTCCCACTTGGCTGCTCTTAATTCCGGTCTGAATGATATGACATGAATGCGGCAATAGCAAGACGGTGACTTGCACACATGGCAGTACATTTAATGCTGCGTTCATGTTATATCATTTAGATAACGAACAGCCAAATGGGAAAAACCAATCACATCAGCCTCCTAGTTGTAATTCAGAGTTGAAGATATTGTGAGGTTCTGAAAGATATCTCCTACTTGGCGAACAACAGTGTCAACAAACCAGTGGAAAAATGGCTGCAAAGCCACCATCACCGGCCTCAAAATAAAATCCAATATTTAAAGGAAGTCTAATTTAGTCAATTCAGCCAATTAAAAACGAGCTATACACCATTTATTTGTACCTGATTTAATTTGTTAATGAACTGCTATACAAATATGCAACACAATAATAATAGCTAACTTAGGCTATTAAATGGAACAAAGTCATCATTAATGTTATTAGTTACACCTTTGCTTTCCTGCTATGACAAGTCAAAATGTCTGCTGTGAAAAAACTCAATAAGAGAAAGTTTTCTTGTTCTTCCCTTTCTGCCGACATTACGTGAACGTGGCATTAGTTTAGCAGCAGTATGCACACATCAGGTGTTTTGTGGAATTGATTTCCCGAGTAAATGTTGCTGTGGAGCACAATATTACCAGGAGGAACTACAACGGCATACAGAGTGTAACCAGATGTTCTCTGACAGTATATTCAACCTCTAACGAGGTCTTAAACATTTTTTTGAATAAATAAAAAATAACAGCAAAAATTGTTTATAGATTTTATAACTCACCAGTCAGAATTTAATATGGAAGAGAGCTGAAACAGTGTGGGCATGAGGAGCGACTCTGTCACAGTGAATTGTGTACAAGGCTGTTGGTCAACACAGTGACGTGATGATGCTACCATGCTAGCCGGGCTGCAGCGAATTCTCCAGGGCAGTGTGCTGTCTGAAGCCTCCATCAGCCCTAACAAATGAGCCTCTCTGCTGGGCAGGTGGCTGCATCTCCTCCACCTCCTCCACCTCCTCCCTCTTCTCCTTGGTGAGAAATGATCTTGGAAAGGGTTAACCCCCCCCACCCCTGCCCCATTCTCACTGTCCTCCTCCTCCTCTTCCACTTTGGCTGCCCCTGACTTTGCTTGCCCCCCCCAACCACCACCACCACCACCACCACCACCCATCCTCCATCTCCCCGCATCCATTTGCAAATGATCTGGTTTGTCTGCATATTGTCAGTTGCAGCCGGCCCGGCCATTCATCACCTGTCGGCGACTCCCAGCGCCCTCCACACTTAATTGTTCCCTCTCTGACCTGCAGAATAGAGAATGATGTTCCCTCCGCCTAAGAAGAGAGATGGAGAAAGAAAGAGAGAAAGAAGTGGTTATTAGATTTAAATCAGATGGAGATAGGGCAACAATGTTGGTCACTCCTTTCTCTATCCATCTTCTCTGTGTTTCTAGGTCAGATTCCAAGAGAAAAAGAAAGGAAAGGAGACAAGGAGAGGAGAGGAGGAAAGACGTGAAATACTGGCTCATAACTGCCAGTCCATTATAGTATGTTTAATAAAAAAGGCCTGAGAGCGTGTGTGTGTGGTTGGGGGGGGGTTGGACCATATATATATATACACACATATATATGCACGCACGCACACACATACACACAGGATTTATGATTTATGCAGCCTTATCAGCATGCCGTTTGCATCTGTGTTCAGCTGGGTTGAACACATCTTCCTTCTCTTTCTTCTTGTATTGTTCTCCATTCATGCACCTGTCTCCTTCTTTCGGTCTTTCTATTCCCCACCCCTCATCTCTCCATCCATCTTATTATGTTATAATGTTATTTAATCTCATATTCTGCCTGAATGATTTGTTTCCCTAACTATCAGTATATGCTGGGATGAAGTCTGTAAAGTACCACCACCTAATACGTATCATGCACCTAAAGAACCCATAAGCCAGCTGAAAGATTCCCTTTGAAGGTGTCTATTGCGTTCACCTATGACCTCTGACCCCACCCAGCCCCTCTGCTGCTACGCTCCCTGTGCATTAGCAAGGAGATGGCATCCATTATACATGCAGCAGTTGCAAAATACTATTTCCAGTCCGCTAAAGTTTGATTTAAAAAAAGGAATGTTGCTTGCAGAGATGGAAGAACAGATTCAGCCTGGACTGGGGGGGGGGCTCGGATGCAGTGTGTGTAATGTGTGTCTACTGTACCAACCTTACACATCTACTGTGAGGCTGCTCCTCACTTCTTAAAAGGGCTGGTTTTCAATTAGGATTTAGGTGTAAGATTAAGGGAAATTCAGGAGTAGGGTTGGGGTTTAGGACTAAGATTAAATCAAGACTAGCCTTCAAGATTTAGGGCTGACATTAAAATTAAGTTAAAAAAAAAAGTTAAAAAGTTTACGATTAAATGAGTTCAACCTAACCAGGGGTTAGGGGTTTTCATGGTTCCATTTATCACAGCAAGTCTTCCAGGTCCTGAAGCAGCAAAACAGCCTCAGACCATCACACTACCACCACCATATTTTACTGTTGGTATGATGTTCTTTTTCTGAAATGCAGTGTTACTTCTACGCCAGATGTAATGGGACACACACCTTTGGATTTTGTTTTCCCTTAATAATAACAACCGTCATTTAAAAACTGCATTTTGTGTTTACTTGTGTTATCTTTGAATAATATTTAAATTTGTTTGATGATCTGAAACATTTAAGGGTGACAAACATGCAAAAAAAAAGAAATCAAGAAGGGGGCAAACACTTTTTCACACCACTGTATGTATCGCACTGCCAGCTGTTCATTCACGCACATGTGAGTCCTCATGTCCTTTGTACAACAAACCACAACGGGGACCCACTCATAAAAACATTGCTTTGTAGCACTACTAGTGCTTAAAAACTCTACAGGTTACCTTTAATTTAAAGGGGAATTCCAGTATTTGTCAACTCTCTTGTATTGTTACAGTTTTGTCTATTATCACTTTTGGTCATGATAACATTTGACTTATTTCCATTACAGAGATTTTAAAAAATGCAGACCCTGACAAGAAAGATATCTGACCGAAAGTAGACATAGTAATGAGTCCCCTGAAAATCGCTACGGATGTTGTAGCGACCTCCATTGTAGAGCAATTAGCTCTGTATATCATAGTGGCAGTCTTTGAAACCTGCAAGATATGTACCTTGTCTTTTTATTGTTCTGACATGAAAACTTGCAGACACAAACTGTTTTCTCAGGTCTTCTTTTTTTTTAACATTAATTTTTGGCATTTTGCCTTTCTATTGGATGAGCTGTTGCATACATACATACTGTACAGACAGGAAACATGGGAAAGAGAGAGGGATTCAACATGCAACAAATGTCCCTGGCTGGAACAGAACCTGGGATGTTGCAGTTATGCAGGTATGGTATGCATCTTAACCACATCCTGGGTTTTCCACTACTACTCTAGCCAGAACTAGAGTTCTGCTACCTTCTAACCAATGTGTCCCAACAAAGTTTGGTTGGATTTGGGCTGGTTTATTGCGCCAAGTTTTGTGCTCGGGTCTGGTTCAAGTTTGGTTATTTTCAAATGCAATTCATTAAGAATTTGTATTCTTTCTTGTGCTGATTGTCTGTGTCTATTCATGTCATGTGCTGCAAGTAGATACACAAAGCCCAGTGGAAAGAGAGAAAGAGACAGAGTGTAGCCAGTGGCATTAACAACTGCAGAGCTTGATGCTGTTTGATCAAGCAAAGTTGTGCTTTTGTCAGTCTTGTAGCAGCCATTGTGAACTATCTGGCCTCATTGCATCTCATCATCACTGTTAATAAAGTTAATCATAAAACGTCTTACCTTCCTCTGTGAGCGCTGCTGCTGTTGTACATATCATTTCTCCTGTTTATATGTTAAAGAGCAACCCATGCAAGCTGCTCACTTCATAACCATCACACCCACTTGAGGAGTTTGTTCAGAGAGAAGGGGGGAGCCGTGCTCCTCCTCCACCACTCCTCTTCTCCATCTTTATTCACTCTGACTTCTCTGCCACTCATCTCTTGTCCCTTCATCCCTAATTTCTTCCATGATGAAGACCTTTCACACCATGCCAGAGACTCCTGCATCCCTCTCCCATCCGCCCATCTCTTCAATAATAAATGGATGCTTCCACTATGAGCTGCTGAGAGTGTTGAATCATAGTAAGTCATGCTCTGGAGAGAGGGGGCGGCTAGGGGATGGCACTGGGACATTTCTGCAGACATGCTGTTTATTTGGTTATTTTAAGAAAGTTGTACATTCTTTTTTTTTTTTTACAATATTTTTATTTTGCTTTTCAACACACAAACACAGACAGATCCAACAACACCAACACACAGTGGCCAAGAGCTAAACATCTGACGTAGATCCATGATACATGTATATGATGTACATAGCACATAATATACTCGAAGAGATGATTGCACATTCACATAAATATGTTGTGGAAGTATAATTGGGAATATATCATATATTAAACTTCGTCCTTCACCCACCGCGGGTGATCTCATCCTTCGAGCTCAGGTCCTCTACCAGAGGCCTGGGAGCTATAGGGACAAACCCCTACATCCCATGTAGGGGTTTGTCCTCCCATGATGGTCCCTCCTCAAGCACCTCTTTCTCTGTTCCCCATTGCCTGAGACATTCACTGAGCACGTCCTTTGTTGGGGCCTTATCTTTGATGTACTTGTGGATCTTGGATGTTTCATCCTGGATAGTGGCTCTCACACTCACTAGTCCACGGCCGCCTTCCTTATGGCTGGATTTGGGATTGAACCCTCCATGCATGGTGAGGAGCTTTCGTGTCTTAACGTCTGTGGCCTGTATCTCTTCCTTTGGCCACCTTATTATTCCTGCAGGGTATCTGATCACTGGCAGGGCATAGCTGTTTATTGCCTGGGACTTGAGCTGACTTCTTAGGACTTGCCTTACTCGTTGGAGGTATTTGGCAGTTGCTGTTTTCACACACACACACACACACACACACACACACACACACACACACACACACACATATATACAGTACAGACCAAAAGTTTGGACACACCTTCTCATTCAAAGAGTTTTCTTTATTTTCATGACTATGAAAATTGTAGATTCACACTGAAGGCATCAAAACTATGAATAAACACATGTGGAATTATATACACATAACAAAAAAGTGTGAAACAACTGAAAATATGTCATATTCTAGGTTCTTCAAAGTAGCCACCTTTTGCTTTGATTACTGCTTTGCACACTCTTGGCATTCTCTTGATGAACTTCAAGAGGTAGTCACCTGAAATGGTCTTCCAACAGTCTTGAAGGAGTTCCCAGAGATGCTTAGCACTTGTTGGCCCTTTTGCCTTCACTCTGCGGACCAGCTCACCCCAAACCATCTCGATTGGGTTCAAGTTTTTCTTTACTTAGCTGCTTTTTTCTTGCCATAATACAAATTCTAACAGTCTATTCAGTAGGACTATCAGCTGTGTATCCACCTGACTTCTGCACAACACAACTGATGGTCCCAACCCCATTTATAAGGCAAGAAATCACACTTATTAAACCTGACAGGGCACACCTGTGAAGTGAAAACCATTTCAGGTGACTACCTCTTGAAGCTCATCAAGAGAATGCCAAGAGTGTGCAAAGCAGTAATCAAAGCAAAAGGTGGCTACTTTGAAGAACCTAGAATATGACATATTTTCAGTTGTTTCACACTTTTTTGTTGTGTATATAATTCCACATGTGTTAATTCATAGTTTTGATGCCTTCAGTGTGAATCTACTATCTAATCTAAAATAAAGAAAACTCTACCCTCCGCGGGTGGTCTCGTCCTTCGAGCTCGGGTCCTCTTACCAGAGGCCTGGGAGCTTGAGGGTTCTGCGCAGTATCTTTGCTGTTTCCAGTACTGCGCTCTTCTGGACTCCTTCTTGGGATGGAACCCTCCATGCATGGTGAGGAGCTTTCGCGTCTTAACGTCTGTGGTCTGTATCTCTTCCTTTGGCCACCTTATTATTCCGCAGGGTATCTGATCACTGGCAGGGCGTAGCTGTTTATTGCCTGGGCCTTGTTCTTGCCATTGAGCTGACTTCTTAGGACTTGCCTCACTCGTTGGAGGTATTTGGCGTTGCCGTCTTCCTTGTTGCCTCTTCGAGGTTGCCATTTGCCTGTGGTATTCCAAGGTACTTGTAACCATCCTCAATGTCTGCTATTGTTCCTTCTGGGAGTGAGACCCCTTCTGTGTGGACTACCTTCCTCTCTTTGTCACCATTCGACTGCACTTCTCAAGCCCGAATGACATCCCAATGTCAGAGCTGTAGATCCTGGTGGTGTGGATCAGTGAGTCGATGTCCCGCTCACTCTTAGCGTATAGCTTGATGTCATCCATGTAGAGGAGGTGACTGATGGTGGCCCCGTTCCTGAGTCAGTATCCATAGCCAGTCTTGTTGATTATTTGGCTGAGGGGGTTCAGTCCTATGCAGAACAGCAGTGGGGACAGAGCATCTCCTTGGTATATGCCACATTTGATGGATACTTGTGCAAGTGGCTTGCCATTGGCCTCAAGGGTGGTTTTCCACAGCCTCATCGAGTTTGCAATGAAGTGTCTTAGAGTCCTGTTGATGTTGTACATCTCTAAGCATTCAGTGATCCATGTGTGCGGCATTGAGTCATATGCTTTCTTGTAATCAATCCAGGCAGTGCACAGGTTGGTGTGTCGGGCTCTGCAGTCTTGGGTGACTGTTCTGTCAACCAGGAGTTGGTGTTTGGCTCCTCTGGTTCCTCTGCCAATGCCCTTCTGTGCTTTGCTCATGTATTGATCCATGTGTCCACTTATCTTAGCCGCGATGATGCCTGACATGAGCTTCCATGTTGTGGAGAGACAGGTTATTGGCCGATAGTTGGATGGGACTGTACCTTTGCGGGATCCTTCAGGATCAGGATTGTGCGCCTTCGGTAAGCCATTCAGGGTGCGTCCATCTCTTAGCAGCTGGTTCATTTGTGCTGCTAGGCGCTCATGGAGTGCAGTGAGCTTCTTTAGCCAGTAGGTGTGGATCCTGTCAGGGCCCGGTGCTGTCCAGTTCTTCATACCTGAGACCTATATATACATACATACATACATATATATATATACACATACATACATATATACACATACATACATATATATATATATATATATATATATATATATATATATATATATATAAATATATATATACACATATATATATATATATACATATATATATATATATATATATATACACACATACATATATATATATATATATATATATATATATATATATATATATATATATATATATATATACACATACATATATATATATATACATATATATACACATACATATATATACACACATACATATATATACACACATACATATATATACACACATACATATATATACACATACATATATATATATACATATATATATATATATATATATATATATATATATATATACATATACACATACATATATACATATATATACACATATATATATACATATATATACACATACATATATATATATACATATATATATATATATATACATACATATATATATACACATACATACACATACATATATGACTACCGCTAAGCTCATCACTGAGAATGCCAAGAGTGTGCAAAGCAGTAATCAAAGCAAAGGTGGCTACTTTGAAGAACCTAGAATATGACATATTTTCAGTTGTTTCACACTTTTTGTTATGTATATAATTCCACATGTGTTAATTCATAGTTTTGATGCCTTCAGTGTGAATCTACTATCTAATCTAAAATAAAGAAAACTCTACCCTCCGCGGGTGGTCTCGTCCTTCGAGCTCGGGTCCTCTTACCAGAGGCCTGGGAGCTTGAGGGTTCTGCGCAGTATCTTTGCTGTTTCCAGTACTGCGCTCTTCTGGACTCCTTCTTGGGATGGAACCCTCCATGCATGGTGAGGAGCTTTCGCGTCTTAACGTCTGTGGTCTGTATCTCTTCCTTTGGCCACCTTATTATTCCCGCAGGGTATCTGATCACTGGCAGGGCGTAGCTGTTTATTGCCTGGGCCTTGTTCTTGCCATTGAGCTGACTTCTTAGGACTTGCCTCACTCGTTGGAGGTATTTGGCCGTTGCCGTCTTCCTTGTTGCCTCTTCGAGGTTGCCATTTGCCTGTGGTATTCCAAGGTACTTGTAACCATCCTCAATGTCTGCTATTGTTCCTTCTGGGAGTGAGACCCCTTCTGTGTGGACTACCTTCCCTCTCTTTGTCACCATTCGACTGCACTTCTCAAGCCCGAATGACATCCCAATGTCAGAGCTGTAGATCCTGGTGGTGTGGATCAGTGAGTCGATGTCCCGCTCACTCTTAGCGTATAGCTTTGATGTCATCCATGTAGAGGAGGTGACTGATGGTGGCCCCGTTCCTGAGTCAGTATCCATAGCCAGTCTTGTTGATTATTTGGCTGAGGGGGTTCAGTCCTATGCAGAACAGCAGTGGGGACAGAGCATCTCCTTGGTATATGCCACATTTGATGGATACTTGTGCAAGTGGCTTGCCATTGGCCTCAAGGGTGGTTTTCCACAGCCTCATCGAGTTTGCAATGAAGTGTCTTAGAGTCCTGTTGATGTTGTACATCTCTAAGCATTCAGTGATCCATGTGTGCGGCATTGAGTCATATGCTTTCTTGTAATCAATCCAGGCAGTGCACAGGTTGGTGTGTCGGGCTCTGCAGTCTTGGGTGACTGGAGCCTATCCCAGTGACTTTGGGCCTTAGGCAGGGTACACCCTGGACAGTGGCCAACTCGTCGCAGGGCTACATATATATATATATACAGTAAAATAATAAATCAATCAACAAATAAACATCCCACATTATAGCACAAAAATGTCTGTTTGCCAATTTTCAGTATTGCAATCTATCATTCCTTTTAATAAGATATTTACCAGTAATTAAAGGATGTCTACGTTTTAAAAAAATCCTCCATTTTACATTTAAATCTGTATGTATTCCTTTTTTCCACCAAAATTAGTGCCTATATGCAGGTTTTTTAAACTTGTGTAAACCTATTAAAAATAGGTGATTGACTCCTTTCACATTGCCAGTAGACAAGTTTGCCTTTTCTGTTTTTTTTCTGATGTGTCATGTTCGTTGTCACAAACGTGCCGGAAAACAGGGTTAGTAAACAGTAGAAAGCAGCATGGAAGCCAGTGACAATGTTACTGGTGGTTGCTGTGTGTAGCCTATAGACTGTATAAAAATAAGGTGTAGCCGAGGTGTTTCTGGCCGTGCTGGGCAGGTGACAGGTGTGTTTAAGGTATAAAGTCACTGCTGACGGACTGTTAGCCTAGCATGCTAATACTACATAAACATATGGATGAGACGTTTATAAACATCCGCAGATAGTAACAGATGTAAGAGTTATGCCGGGAAAAGGGCTGTAAACGATGCAGTATCCTAAACTGAGTTTCTCTGGTTTTATTACATATGGAAATCTCCTTCGCAAATTGTCATATTTCTACCCATGTTGTTTCATCTCTTGTAAAATTGAAGTCAGTATTCCATGTGTCAAGATATTCTGAACTCATGTTATTAGCAAGGTTGAGTTCAGCACACCCCCAACTGAGAACTGATTTCTTGCCTCCACCAAGGAGGAGATGTTCTATCTGTGAAGTCTGAAAGTCAAAGAAGTAACTGCTTTGAATAAAACTACAAATTTGTAGAAATGATTTCTGGAGAGACCATATTTCTGTTGAATTTGTTCAAATGTAAGCATCACTCCTTTATCAAATAAAATGCCCCAGACTTAAAATTCCCCTATCTTTCCATACCTTAAATCCTCTATCTGAGCAGGACGGAGCAAAATTAATGTTGCAGTGTATTGTGTTGCCAGAGAAGACAATGCTTTTAAACAGCCTCTAACTTTTTTATTGCTTGCCAGTCTTGCAGACGTCCAATTATGATGTTATAATCCATAACGCTCTTGATTTTCTTCAAGTCTAGGGCAAACAGAAGACTTGATAATATATTACCTGCATTAAATGATTCCAGATCTAGCCATGCTGATTCTAGGTCATTATTAATCTACTCAGCTATGTAACAAAGCTGTGCAGACAGCTGGTAGAGTCTTAAAATTTGGGACAGCTAAACCTCCCTGCTTCACAGACATCTGCAACTTAGCCATCCTACCCAACATAGACAGTGGAAGAGATATCCATCTGTCTAAGTCATCACAAATATGTTTTAGAAGAGGTTCAAAATTGGCCTTGTACATTGTTTCTAGTGATGGAGTGATCGAAATCCCCAGGTAAGTCAAACCTTTGGGTGTCCATTTAAATGGAGATGAGATGGGGTGATAAGAATTGCCAAGTGGCATGACCTACATTATACCCTGAAAATTCACTGAATGTATTTATTACCTCCAAAACAGCTGCTAAAGGTGTCTTTGGGTTAGTTATAAAGAGCAATCTATCATCGGCATATACGGTTATTTTCAATTAAATTTTTTATTTATATAGCGCCAATTCATAACAGAAGGTACCTCATTGCACTTTTCCTATAGAGCAGGTCTAGACCGTACTCTATAATTTTAGTAGTATTAGTATTATTACAGAGACCCAATAAATCCCACCATGAGCAAGCATTTGGCGACAGTGGCAAGGAAAAACTTCCTTTAAGAGGCAGAAACCTTGAGCAGAACCAGACTCAGGGTGCCGGTTGGGTTGAGAGTGAGGGGGAGAGAGATGGATAGAGAGAAGGGGGAGGGGGAATTTTGAATTAATAATAATGTAATGGTAGTAGCAATATTAATATTTATAAATTAATAATAATAGGAATGATAGTGATAGGAATAATAATGACAATAATAGTAACAAGGCCAACAACAACTATAGTAGCAGTCTTCAAGCAGGAACACGGGGACAGCAGGTGGCCCACAACCACAGATCCAGTGTCTGCAGCTCCGGAAGTAGAAATGCCTGCTGAAAGCGACAGAAGGAGAGAGGAGAGAGACTAAAAGATAACTGAAGGCTCTGGCTCCCATTCTACTTTTGGAGACTCTAGGAACCACAAGAAACCCTGCATTCTGGGAGCGCAGTGTTCTAATAAGGAAATATGGTATTATAGACCATTAAGAGCTTTGTAGGTGAGGAGAAGGATTTTAAATGTTGTGATCTTTTGTGAGATTCCAGTGTTACAAGAATTCCTACCAATGACAAACCCTGTCTGATCGGTATTGATAAAGGAGGGGGAACTTTCTCAAGGTGCCGTGATAGTATTTTAGATATTATTTTAAAATTGACATTGAAGAGGCTAATCGGGCAATATGATGGGCATTCATCAGCTGGCTTCCCTCTTTTAAGTATGAGGCTAGTATTGGCTTCTGTGAGGTATGTAGGTAAGAAACCTTTATCATATGATTCGTTTAGCATCTCGAGAAAAGGACGCATAAGTTCTGACATAAATTCTTTATAAAATTTGCAGCTAAGGCCGTCAGGGCCTGGGGCCTTCTAACTGTAAGGTCTGTAGTGCTTAGTATCTGGTTCATTTAGGCCCTGTTTTTGTTCATCTGTTAACGTAGGTAAACTTAGACATAAGTCTATCAATCAAATCCTGTTCTCCTGGGGGCTCTTCACTAGTGTATAATTGACTGTAGAAATCCCAAAAGACCTTATTGATATTATTTGTATCAAATTTACTATGTCCATAAATTGTCCTGCTCACTAGTCTCGCAGTGTATTTACTTGGTTTACGGTTTGCAACATTGCAAACTCTAAGAAGGTCTTCCTCAGGCAAATACACAGGTATTGTGAGGCTTATATAGTAAGGCAAAAAGAAACAATCAGCTGATCGAATGTACCTGTGGCAAATAGGTGCATTTGATCAGCCATGTTTTTTTTCTTTTGCCTCACTATACAGTATTGGACTCACAATACCTGTGCAATACCCACAAAACCAGTGTGCAGATAATTGTTTTCACAAGAGTATAGTTTCTCAGTGAATGTTCCACATTTGTCTTATGTCCAAACAAACCCAGCACATAACATTATCTCTCTGTGGAGAGAGGAGAACCTTCTAGAAGAACAACCATCTCTGCAGCTCTCTACCAATCAGCCCTGAGTGGCCAGACAGAAGCCACTCCTCAGTAAAAGGCAAATGACAGCCCGCCTGGAGTTTGCCAAACGGCACCTGAAGGACTCTCAGACCATGAGAAACAAAATTCTCTGTTATGATGAAACAAAGATTGAACTCTTAGGCTGGACTATTGCAATTCCTTATTATCAGGCTGCCCGAATAAGTCCCTTAAGACTCTCCAGTTAATCCAGAATGCTGCGGCACGTGTACTGACAAGAACTAGGAAAAGAGATCATATTTCTCCAATATTAGCTTCTCTGCACTGGTTCCCTGTAAAATCCAGAATAGAATTTAAAATCCTTCTCCTCACCTACAAAGCTCTTAATGGTCACGCATCATCGTATCTTAAAGTTCTCATAATACCTTATTACCTGACAGGAACACTGCGCTCCCAGGATGCAGGGTTACTTGTGGTTCTTAGAGTCTCCAAAAGTAGAATGGGAGCCAGAGCCTTCAGCTATCAAGCTCCTCTCCTGTGGAATCAGGTCCCAGTTTGGGTTCGGGAGGCAGACACCATCTCCACATTTAAGAGTAGGTTTAAGACTTTCCTCTTTGATAAAGCTTATAGTTAGGGCTGGCTTGGGTGAGCCCTGAACCATCCCTTAGTTATGCTGCTATAGGCCTAGACTGCCGGGAGACTTCCCATGATGCACCTCTTTCCTCTCTCCTCCTTCTCTCTCTCTCCATCTGTATGCATTTTTTTTCCATTATTGCATGTTACTAACTCAACATCTTCTCTCTCCAGTAGTTCTGTGCTTTCTCGTTTCTCGTTTCTCTCCTCTCTCCTTCTGTCACTTTCAGCAGGTATTTCTGCCTCCGGAGCTGCAGAGACTGGATCTGTGGTTGTGGCCCGCCTGCTGCCCCTGTGTTCCTGCTCGACAACTGCTACTACTGTTGTTGTTATTGGCTCTGTTACTAATACTGACATTATTTTTCCTATAGCTGTCATTCCTATTATTATTAATTTATTAATATTAACACTACAATTACATTTCTAGGTGGTATTTGGATTGTGCCTCCCTCTGAAATAAATTTGGGGTCACTGAGTAAGTGTGGATTGAACTTCCAAGAGTTAGTCGCTAAACAGCAACAGTAAAAAATACCGGGGTGTGATCAGAAATAGAAATAATTCCTATATCACATGACACAACAGAGGACAGCATTATCATCTGGATGAAAGAATTGTCTATTCTAGAACGACATAAGAACACTGGGAAAAAATGTGAACTCCTTTAAGTTAAGATGTACAGTTCTCCGGTTGTCAACAAACCCAAATTCTCAAACCCAAATGCTCTCAGTCTGGTTCAAGGGGTCTGTTTTATAATGTCCAAACGGGGCAAGCCAAACACAAAGCCACTGTATAGTTCAAATAAGTGGTAGTCTATTATTTCATTTGTTAGAACTTATCTAATTTGAAGAATGCATGAAATGAAGGCCTAAAAGACAGGATAAGAATATACACAAAAATGAAGAGACACAATTTCAAGTCATGAGATCAAGACAAAGAAACTGAGTTTTAAGATGCTTTTAAGAAAAGCTTGATCACCTTATTACAGCCAGGTGAGGGTCTACAGAGGGATCCCCATAGTGTTATACTGTAGCTGTTACACCTCAAGTCTAGAGACAAGTGATCTAACACATTTTGGATGGATTTTAGGATGCTGAAGATACATCTGGGCTGAAGAAGGCTGCATTTAGAGGACCCCTTTGACATGGATGGATTTGCTGACCAGATGTAATGTATTCACTCATTTCAGTGAAATGCTTCAAAGGGTGCAAGCAAAAGTACCGACTGGTCCGTCTTGTACCCTTTAGTGACGCTCCAGTGGCACGGTTGCCATGTACACACTTCGACTGTGAAAACGTGGATGTTTGGATTGATCGGGGTTGTGTATGTAAATGCAATTCAGTCTAAAAAGAGTTTTTCTCTCAAAGCCTTTGTTATAACTAATTTCAGATTACTAACATTAACATACCACTTTTGACTGACCTCCACAGGATGGATGTACGTAATGGTGTTATGTAATGAGGCACATGTAGACCTAGCCAGCATTACTTTTAGAATTTGTGAGTTTATGATTTTAAATCAACAAACTTGCAATCATTGCACTGTACTGTACTGATGCACTGTAATAAGATGAAAAAAGATAATTTAATACAAATCTCAATATAAAATTGCAAAAGTGGTATTCTACTCTTATACACTATAGCTATGCAGAGTGTATGGTTTTAGACGGGACCTGAAGATAGGGTAGAGTTGAATTAAAACAAAAATGACTTCATGGATCAGATGCTTCCAGATTTTGTTCCCATTTTTTCTCCCAAAATTCAAGTTTGTTGTTGGAGCAGCTGATAGCAGCACAGCACAGTTTGGCGCATGTACTCTGTTCAACAAACAGCACTTAATTCGCGAGGCAACTTTTTGCTCATAATGAGCTTTTTGTCATGTCATGACTTTTTCTAAACTTGATTCTGAATTATGACTTTCTGAAAATTTGTATTACTATTTCTATATTATTGCAACTTTTTCTCTTAAGACTTTTTCTTGTAATATTTAGACTTTTTCCTCGACATATTCTCATAATCTCAGATTCTTCCCCCTAACAGTGGCCCTAACACTCGTTTGTACTGCATATACTGTATTTTTAACGACATATTTCTTGGCAAAAGCAGTTCAAAGAATATCCGCCTACTTTGCCAGATTAGGTTTTAGAAAGTTTGACAATTCAGTACTCAATTGAAAGTTGAAAATACATTTATGACTACATAAATTGACTTTTGCAAACTACTGGAATAAGTAACCTAAACAACACTGAGACTTTATGCTGAGGTCATTTTACAGGAAACCAGCATCAGTCTTAATACAGTGAACTGAAAGTGAGATAACAATGCACTTGTCGGTCCTTCAATTCCACGCTCACTCTCCTAAAATGCTAATGGCTTGGCTTTTACCCCCCCCCCAGCATCACCGGCGTGACACCGGTAAACACTTGCACGACAATAGTGCCGTCCCGGCCGTGGCTGCTGCCATTGTATATTAATGTGGATAGCAGTTTATAATTCATGGGGCAGGATTACTTGGGAGTGCTGGTCCCAGGCCTGCTCCCAGCACTGACACAGTGAGTACTAACAATACTGGACATGCCTTGCTCTCCGCTGCCCACCCCAATGCCCATTATAATAATATATTCAAGGATTAAAGGGGTTTTTATCTAAGACACCCATGAATTATGAATGGAGCATTTCAAAATTTAATTGCCCCGAATTAAATGATTCAAGATAATGTTTCTTTTATAAATTGGTAATAGGGCCAGGGGGCAAAGAAGGGGAAAAGACATTAAATAAACCCTTTCCCCCCCAACAAAAGGAGAAAGGAAATGAATAATAAACGGATGGTGACCTTGTGTCTCTGGAGGAGGAGATGGCTTGATCCAAAGATAGAAGGGTGAAAAACAACACTACACACAGGAGGTGAGAAATGAGATGAAGTTTAATCTCTGACAGCTTCAGGACAAGTTTCCTTATCAACTCCAGCTTTGACTGTACACTCCGGGTTTTTTACGCCAACAGAAACCCAGAACTGCATACGGTGGTACGGTGAGGAGTCCGGTTCAGCTGGATAGCAATGTACCTGTCCAGGACTTGAGTCTATGGTTAAAGCCAGGAGCTCTCTCTCACACACACACACACACACACACACACACAAAATGGTACAGAGGTCTATAGAAAAGCAGCACACAGACTGAATGTTACCAATAAGGTTGGTAAACATACATGATTGCATAAAAAAATACAGATTTGTGATGGAAAAGTGCTCGAACCACAGAAAGATGGTGACACATCAAACGTGATACAAAACAAGAGCATCATGTGGTACAAAGCGGTCATAAACATCTGACCTTCGGTGAACAGAACCTAGTTTTGGTCATACCACCAACAAGCCTCTGTTAGTGGACAACATGGCAAGGTTCGCTAAATCAATTTAGGAGTGAGCCCAACTCACATTTTAGGTGATCGATTCTAAATCACTAAGCCAAAGCCAAGGTGCACTGACAGTCACAGAAGATATTTATATCCGTTTAGAAGGAGCTAAAGTAGGAAAAAATCGAATCAAACCTGTGGTGCTAATCATATATGTTGGCCAACACTCATTTCTGAGAGTACATATCAAGTAGGGGAGACCAGGGACAGTTTTAACGCTTTATTTCAATTTGTCGAGGAATTCAAAAACCAACAGGTCTCATGCTATAACTTTAAAGAAATAGTTCAACTTTCTTATGGAAAATTAGATGAGAAGATCGATACCACGCTCATGTCTATGCATTAGGTATAGAGCTGGAACTGGGAGGTGATTAGCTTAGCATAAAGCCAGGTTAGGCTAGTTTCAGCATGTAACTCCCCTTAAACCCAGAATTCTCATTTTTATATATTTGTATTTGTGTGAAGATTGGCACTGAGGCAATTGGTTGATTGAGTAGTCGACTGACATAAAATTAAACGTCAACTATATTGATAAGCGATTTATCGTTTAAGCAATTTTGGAAGCAAAAAAAAAAGCCAAACACTGGAATAACTTTCCTAAATGTAAATATCTGCTGGGTTT
Organism: Siniperca scherzeri; assembly: GCA_027580175.1. NCBI lineage: Eukaryota > Metazoa > Chordata > Actinopteri > Centrarchiformes > Sinipercidae > Siniperca > Siniperca scherzeri. Next base: position 355,501 of record CM050850.1, on the reverse strand, counting down.
CTTAGTCTTTTATGACATAAAATGAACATCTTTAGATTTTGGCCTCTTGGTCGAAAAAAAAAAAGCTGTTTGTAGACGTTACCTTGAGCTCTGGGAAACTGATGGAATTCAATTCATCAATCGAGGACGTTCTTGACTTTTGTCAGTACTTTGAGAAGAAAATCTTAACCAAAGGTACACTTACTAGTGTTTTGTGGGGCTTTCAACCACATCTCATCAGTAAATGGAGTTTGCTCACTTTTCTTAGAGCTGGTTTAGATGTCCTCATGTGACCTACAGTAAATACAGTACTTCTATCACATGATAACAGGTGGTTGTACATGTTTGATCACTGTATATTAATTTGGTATGTGCTTGTAGTTTATGCTTTGTCTACAGATATGTCTCGTTTTTTCTTCAATACACCTTGCCCACAAATATGAGAATATATAATTTATGGCCTCCGCCCAGTTACAGTCCAGCCGCACCACACTAAACTCTTCTAACAGCCTACATGAGTCTCATGTTTTACCTGCAGGACTCATGTTTAAATGCCTTTGTTGATCATCTGTGATGTGAAAACATTAGATTTCCACACAGTCAAAGAAATAAAACATGTGTCCTGCTCACATTTCAGTTATAAAATCCTCTCTCCTGAAGACCGATTCACACCGGACGGCAGCAGAGGAGCGTCTGGTTCAGAAGACGTTAAGCCGACTTCACAGTCAGCACTGAGCTGAGAGCGTCGGAGCTAGCCTCAGTTTCCATCAACCCTCTCTATTCCCGTCACTGTTTTGTAGTGAGGTCATTTTAAGACAAGATTCTGATTCCACTAACGCAATGCGAGTGGACTCGGGGTCTTCTCGACTTGTGATTCCAACCGTCAACGTTTAGGGGGGCAGCCAACACAACCACTTGTTATCACCTGACCAAGTTCCATACTTAGGGTACGAGATGACACCTGAACCAACAAGTACATGTTTTGATGAAGTCCCTGTGCAATATGATCGATAGCGCTGAAACAAACAGGTGGACTTTGACTTGAGATTAATTTGACAAACTATATCAATCATGTATTGTTTATGTAAAAGTGAGCCACATACAGTAGCACTATAAACAACATTGTGTACCTGCATTACTGTAGAAGAGTTGAAGCACACAGTAGCTACACAATGTAATGGGTGAGATAATGAGTTGACACAATGGGCTAAACTAGAAGTACCCATGAGCACATTTTCTACTATAAAAGGTACAATGTTCTAACTGATTTTCCCCTCCACGATGCATCGACTGTCAGGGATTCAGTCAGTATCATCAGTGCACCGAGTCAGGGCCACCCTACAGTTAACACAAACTAAAGAGAGTAAGAACCTACTGACAGTGCTTCCGTGTTTTTCATACAAAAAGTGTCATGTTGAAATTGCCTCATTTTAAGGCAGTCGAACAAAACAAAAGCTTCCAACAGGAGACCTTACACGAACCGTCATCCTCCCGTGTCTCACTGAGTCCTCAGTGCTGTATATGGCTTTCTCAGGGGCAACAGCAGTGATCACTGCTCTCTCATCACTCCCTTTTGGTGACATCCGCAGATAATCACTGCAACGTAAACTGAGTACATTCACAAAGATACTTTTTAAAACACAAAATAAAACAAAATTCTATGTTTCTTAATGAGGGCTGTAACTATGTAATGAAATGAAATGAAAATTGTACAATTTGATGGTAAAAATAACATTTTTCATTGAAGAAGCAAAAACCATCTTCCATTTTGGCCTGTCATACTGAGCCATAACAGTTACCACCATCAATTTAAAACAAGTGTTCTCATAGTCTAAAAAGAGCATTTTATGATTCCTTTAGTGATTTTGCTTGAAATGAGTTCAACCAGAAAAAAAAGGGTAGTATGGGTAGTGATGGCCTTTATAAGTGGTAGCACACCACAAAATGCACTAGAGAATACGATTGTCAACTCAAAACATACTGGACATATATGGAGACAAACTGCAGTAATAAACCAACCAATTCACAAGATTAGAGAGATTTTGGCTTTGTGGAAATAACATTCACCTAACAATTTGCTGGGACCAGATTGCAGTGTCCCCGCTTGCTTTCTTCCTATACTGTAGGCCTCGAAATATTTCAATGTAAACCTAGGTTTTATACTTACAACGTAAAACAAAAGCTAATTTTAATCAAATCCTGTTCTGCACAGAAGGCTGAGGGACACACTGGCAGCATTTTTAAACAAGTTCAGCAGTGGACAACTAAGAAAAGCCACGCTGGATGAACGTACAGTCGGAAAAGTTCTGCGACTTTGAATTAAAAAATTTTCAGCTTCTATATTTCTGAGTCATTTAAGAGACACAAAAATAAATAAATAGCATGGGCTGTGGATTATACTTATTCACTGTTCTCTTTGGGATTATCTTCAGTTCGACTGGCACTTAGGTTGGCCACTTCCTTTTGGCCCTTCTGGGTTGAACTTCCAATCGAGTCCAAAGCTGAATTAACATCTTTGCTGACCTTCTCCTGAGTCTCCTCCTGCACTGGCTCTCCATTAGCCTCCATATTCATCCCATACACAGCCTTCTCCCCATTCAGGAGGTGACTGTGCTCCTCCATCTGGATCTCCTGGCCTTCTTCCACCTCCTCTAGCTTGCGCAGGATAATAGGAAGCTTAGCATCTGCGTCTGTATTCTCCAGCAAAGCGATATCGCTTTCCTCATAGCGAGGCAGCGGAGCGCCCTCCTCTAGCTTCTTCTGGAAGTGCAGACGTTTGGACCGCCCACTGGCTGACGCCTTCTCCAGGATCTGCTTCTCAGCCAGGCGGAGCTGGATCGCCACGCGAGAATGGAGAGACAGATCAGGTTTCTCAAGCATTAAGCGGTCCTCCTAGAAGAGACCAGGCCAAGAGTTAAGAGGTAAAGAAAAAGAGAAGAAAGAGGGAGGGAAAGATGACAAAAGGTCATAAGGAGAAAGGAAAAACAACAAATTCAATTCACACATTCAATTCCTATGTGCTTGTCGGATCTTCGAAAAGTTCCCTCCACACCTTTCTGACTGCGGAATTCAGGAGGAGGGGGGAATCTGGAATCGACAATCCAACAATCATGCCTTTGACTGTGGCCATTCCGAAGAGTTATAAACACTTTTGGCTTAAGACTTGTTTGGACAACCCTTTGTACGAAGTAGTTCGTTTGAACCATACTGAACCCCTGACACCCTCCGCAATCAGACACCCCAAATTACAACTTCCAACATAACTTAAATTCCAGCTGACTGACCTCTGAGGTGGTCTTGTAGGTCTTGAGCAGCAGAGCAGCTCGGGTCTCGAGGAAAGTCCACAACTTGATCTCGTTCTCCCAGCTGACAGGGAAGTCGCTGTTGCCCAAGGTGAAGATCCTATTGATGGCACGATCTCCGAGCAGGTAGTCCTTCAGTTCCTCTGAAATCAAACTAAATGTTAGCATGTCTTCAAAAGAAATAAAGCCCAACTGCAAGAGGACCATTAGTGAAAAGTAGTGAAGTGGAAGTTGACTATAAAAGGTAATGGATTCGTAAGACATGTGAAGGTACAGGAACACTTGCTTTCAGAGTAGAGGTCTTCATGGGTCCATAGTTTTGGACCTGATCCCAAATAGACCCATGGAATGTATGTTGTTATTTATTGTTGTTTTATATATATTTATTTAAATACGTATCTATTTTTTCACCTACTTGTATGTACATAATAGCCAAACATCTGAATCGGTCCTGATGACAGTCAGATCTGGTCTGAAACAGACCTGAAATAATTAAACCTGATCCAAAATGCAGTCAACCTGAACAGATCCAATTAGATACACAACACCAACATTGGAAGCAGCATGATACTCCACCAATCAACAAGAAACCATGGATGAAAAGACTAGCAAGTCCTAAGAATCAATGCACCTGTTATGTTACATACATCTATTGTATTGTCTCTAGGGTTAGGAACGGATGGCTGGTTCCATTTTGGATCTGGTTCCAAGTTCGGAAAACACCCAGAACTGCTAAACTCTTTCGCTAACAAATATTTTTTCAAACCTTTGATCTCCCCTTATTCTTTTTTATAAGCAAAGAGCAATCTCGAAAACATATAGGTAGCGGGCTTCACATTTTTACCTCTGGTGACCGTTGTTTTCGCTGGTTATAATGTCAAACATCACCAGCAGCAGATTAGATCAGCTCTAGCTAAATAACAGATTCTGTAATGGCTAAAACATTTAGCTGCTTTCTGGTTAATGTGCTCTCTATATGTCAATGTCTCTACTCAGCTGAAGATCTTTTGAGGGAAAAGTAACATTGGTCTACGAAGGTGTGTATGTTTTTGTAGTTCGACAAGAGAGTGGCGACTTTTCTCTACAGAAACGATCTAGCTGATCCAATAACTAAACTTAATTAGAATTTCCCAGTTAAACATTTCTGCATCCCCAGAAAAAAGGAGAGCAGTCAAATGCAGAAACGTAAGAACATTTAATATGCTAAATATGTGCACAAATATAGGTACTCTATGGCATGAGGAGCGCAGAAAAACTTGGATCGGCAGCTACATAAATGCTATTGAACCCCAGCCTTGTTGTCTTAATTTTGGACACACAGATGAAACTAATAATCTTCCCATTTGACACTGAAAAAGTGTGGTACGATCCCTAAATTTGTGATCAACGTTTCTTCATCTAATCTTTGTGGCAAAGATTTGCTTAACCTTCCAACACTGTCTGGTTATATTCTGAACATAAATTTGGTAAAGATCTACATTTATATGTCTGTGATGATGTGTAAGTCATAGACAGACTTTTCTTCCTTCTGAACCCTTCATCCCGCTGCCTTTGATCTGAGGACTTAAACATGGCTTGGTTACATGGGAAGGTGAAAGAGGCGAACTGCAGCGCCTCGGTTGTGTGCGCACACTATTCCATTGTGTCACATCTGTTAAGAAATGTCCACAGACACACACATCCAAAGGCGTTGTGGCCTTTTTAAAAATTAACATGCAGCAAAAAATGTGAATAATATATCAAGCAGCGTCCTGAAGATGAGTCCTGTGACAGAAGAGGATGTGGCCTTGTGTGGTTGGGGATTTATGACACCGGTGCCATTCTGCATACATGCCGATGAATATTGCAAACCCCTGGTGGATTGCTCCTTCCACACATCTGGTGGCCTGCCTTGATCAATTAACCAGCTCAGGAATGGACAGGCCTTGCTCTTCCCCTCTCTTTCTCCTCTACCTCCTCTCCGTCTCTTCCCCACCGCTGATGTGCGGAGGAAGCAGTTGTTTGACATCGGTCTCGGAGGAGCGTCGCAAACTGTGATGTGTTTTGTTTCAGAGTGGGCTACCGGGTTTGTGGCTTCGAGGTTCCAGTGTGTGTGTCTGTGTGTGTGTGTGTTTGTGTAATTGTCAGCGTCTTACCCTCTGTCATGCAGAAGACTCTGAGGAAGGCTAGGAGCTGGGCTGAAATGGGGGGTTCATTGCAGTGCAGAGCAAAGATACAGGACCTGAAAAAACAACATACAGACCAACATAAGTCAACAAACAGATCCAAGAATCAAAAAGAAAAAGAAAATACCTGAGCATGTACATTGTTTACATACAAAACATGTGACACACAAATAGTGTTATAAGAGACTATTCATATAGCACAATAAGCCTGTAATAAACATTCTGAACATTACAGCACTGCAGCACAAAACTGCAGACAGACCTTAAAGAAACATTTTGGGAAATGTGCTTACTTGCTTTCTTTCTGAGAGACATGAGATTGGTATCAATCTTCTCATCTCACTATGTTAAGTACAGAGCTGGAATCAGGACGTGGTTAGCCTAGCTTACCTTAAAGACAGGGCACAGTGGGAAAGATCTACAGCTAGCCTGGCTCTGTCCAAAGTTAAAAAATTGACCTACTACTTGGTGAACAGTGACTGTGTGCAGCTTCCCGGAGTCCTGTTGTCACAGCGAGGTTGCCAGGTTTGGTACCTACAGTGGTGTGAAAAAGTATTTGCCCAAGTATTTGGATTTTGTTTTCCCTTAATAACAACCGTCATTTAAAAACTGCATTTTGTGTTTACTTGTGTTATCTTTGACTAATATTTAAATTTGTTTGATCTGAAACATTTAAGTGTGACAAACATGCCAAAAAATAAGAAATCAGGAAGGGGGCAAACACTTTTTCACACCACTGTACCTACTAAAACCCGTGCTAACTGACTGAATCTGGCAACCTGGAGACACTGCACACAAGTGCTGGGTGGATGAACAAACTGCCATCAAGAAATAGTTCTAGCATGGGTCCCAACTAAAATCATAAGCTGTTTTTTTTTTACATTTCTGTTCATGTATGGATTAAACAAACAAGACGGCATACAACATGTTCATTAGTCAGCATTAGACTTGTTGGTAGGCATACTTTTTCACTTTGAAGAGTCAGGCTAGCTGTTTCCCCCTGCTTTCAGTCTCTATGCTAAGCTAGGCTAACCATGTCCTGACCAGCTCTTTATGGACAGACATAGGATTGACATCAATCTTCTCCTCTCACTCTCAGAAAGAAAGCAAATAAGTGTATTTGTCAAAATGGTGAACTATTTCTTTAAAAGTTAAGAGAGCCCAAACGACACACGATACTATGACATGAAAAAAATGTAATTACCGCCCCGCAGTTGTACGCCTCCGCCAACCAGTCAAGTTGCAGTTTACATCCATGTCTAGACAGACATGGATGTAAACTATATATAATATATGTAGTGAACACTTGAAAGGAATTGAATAAAAAAGGTATACGATGTATTTTTTGGCTAAATGGAAGTTATCACTATATTGATGATACATATGTCTGATTCCAGTGAATACACATTGCTGAACTGATTAATGAAAGATTATCAGAGATGTATTGGCTAACCGGGTAAACATGTACTTGATTACTATGCAAAGATGGATTCTTATATATGGTATTGTTGTTAGAGTATAGAATTGTTTCTCCTGGCATAAAACATGTTTGTCAAGGTAATTTTGAGGTCACAGTGACCTTTGACCTTTGAGTCAAAAGTGACACCAATTCATTGTCCAACCAACTGTGAAATATGGTAATCAATTCTTGAGTTATGGCCAAAAAGGTGTTTTGTGTGGTCACAGTGACCTTTGACAACCAAATTCTGACCAGTTCATCCTAGAGTCCAAGTGGACTTTTGTGCCAGAACTGAAGAAATTCCCTCAAGGCATTCCTGAGATGTTGCGTTCACGAGAAATGCATAGACGAACAACCTGAAAACATAACGCCTCCAGCCACGGCTATCACCGGGATATAAAATCTGATAATGTATCAGCCTTTTCCCCTCTTTTTTTATTTAACATAAACATTAAGGTATTTACAGTTAAACTTTACATTTTCAACATCAGTTTTAGCATCATCAACAATAAATATAACTATACATTTTAAACAAAGCTTCATCGAAATTCTAATTAATTTTAATTAACCATTGATAATTAATAATAACTGTGAATAAAAACACAAAGCAAAATTATAGGTAACACTTTACTTGGATAGTCCGCCTACACATAAGTTATAGAATATTTGTAACATTTCAACTGTTTGGCTGTTGTCTGTAGATGTTTAACAGATTATCAATAAAGTATATGTGACAATTCATGAACACACCCTGACCAAGATGTTATTTGGGCCTAAACCTAACCAAAGCTTTAGTTGTGAAAAAGTTTTGTCAAATAAACGTAGAAATGCCACCAAAAAACTATTATTGCTGCAGTGCTGTTCTTCAATTTCTTTTTGCAGATCTGCCATCATACATGCCGATGCCAATATTTATGTGATAATCTGCTGACGACCGGTCAGGCTCTATTAAATGATATACTGTAATAAAATGTTAAGTTATATACACCAAGCTTTGTGCACATTGAATAAACACATCATTCAATGTGAGTAAAGCTTCACAATGACCCTCTGTTGTTGAGTTGACTCTGTTGTTTTGTTGAGTGTAAATATCATCTTTTTTCCCCTCAAGCAAACAAAACTTTTGTTTCCTGGAAGTATAAAAGAGCTGCAATTGTTTGTGTGTGAAAGGCAATGTTAATCAATGGATTCATAAAGAAAAAAGAAAAACATGAAAGGTCAAAAGTAGACCAGATTACATTATACAGCATGTTTCTGGTGTGCTCTGCATAATTAAGCCAAGTAAGAACAAAACTAATCTGTCCAGTATTCCTGGAAAACTGGGCAGGAAGAGAATACATGGGTGTGGTTGGCAAACTGTACTACCTTACCATACCATGTTTTAGTGCACACCCCCATGGGGCCTGAGAACACCTCAGGATAGGTAGAGAAGAATAAAGTTTTATTATTATTATTATTATTATTATTATTATTATTATTATTAGAAGCAGCACTAATGCAGATAACAAAATGGACTGAAACCAAATGTACCGTAAATACAAAACTGGAAGGACACAATTAACAAGATCTGTACAATGGAGATGAACCCTATGATGAGGAATCAAGCTAGTTAGTTTGATGTGAGATGGAAGAGGATACAAAAAACAAATATTGCACAATAAAAACTTGAAGATATTCCCTGTGCAAATTCCATCTTTGTTTTCTTTATTTAGTTATTTTATTGGTGTTTCTTAAACCAATGTATTACTATTATTGTTGGTTTTTTACTGTGGATTGCAGGGATCAACAAATCGGAAATTTTGAGCTTTTACACACAAATAAGCTTGATTTTCACAATAGCAAGTATAAAATGTACAACTGAGGACACCACCTCTGCCTGCACAAACCTGCAAATCTAATTCTTGCCTTTCTTGTATCCCTCTAAACATAATATTAATGTTGCTGTATTTCTCAGGATGGTGAAAGTCAGCAGTGTGACAGAAAATATATGAAACAAGTGTGATCCAGGACTCAGCAGAATCCATTCCACATCATAACATTACACACTGAGGTAATTTGGGAGAGGACAATATTTTCCTCCTATTTCAGCAAAGTGATCGATGTGGCGATCGGTAGCACAGGGTCGACATTATTACACCGCACTAACGCATTACAGCTGCCTCCCTGCTCCTCCTATTAAATTATCCCTCTGTCCACTGCTCCAGCAATACAGCATCCAGCTCAGGAAAGTCAACTCTTTGTAGAAAATGCTGTACTCTAATGCACTGTGTGTTTAAAGGTTTTGCAGACTTTGGAAGAAGAGCTAATTACAAACTTGTAAATGAATAGTCAAATGTGCTCACTTAAGTCTACTTATCAGACTGTTAAAAGAATAAAGTAGAGGCGAAAGGAGTGATTTCCACGTTGTAAAAGAGTGTGATGATAGCAGCCGCTCAATATCTCAGCGAGGCCCGACACCGAATCTGTTGCCGTTTCCTTTGAAAATGATCTACGAGCATATCTGTCAGTTTAATAGAGCACCCCGGCAACAACAGGGATTGTTTCATTTAATTTCCACTGTTGAGATTTAGACTGTCATCAATAAGAGATTAAAAGGCGCCTGATTAAAAATGCAGAGCAGAGAATGCTGCATAAAATTAAGGGGCTAATGATAAAATGATTAAGCTTCTTGGTGATGAAAGTGTTGGGGAGGATGGTAAATTGATACTTGGTGGGGTGGGGGAGAAAAAAAGAAAAGAAACCTGCTGCAACATTTATATTATGTGTTTCAATTATGCCAAAGGGGGGCCTAATTGGTTGAAATATCTACTGTTGGAAGACAAAAGTGCACCGCGGCTATATGAAAAGGTGCATGGAGTTAGACATGAGCCTGAAGCTCTCTTTGACCCATATTAAAAGCTTTAGAGTAAAATGCTTCAAGCCTAGCTTGCAGATTCAGTCACTTACGAGAGCAGACGCTGTGTTTGTAGATAAGTAGAAAGAAAAGAGGAGGAATGTTTGTCCTTTGACTGAAAATGAAAAGCTCGTAAACAGTGAGAAGAGTCGGACATACGCTGGGATGCCGGCTCGTGCCAGCACTTCGGCCTTCATGGCATAGAGGCGTTCGCTCTTACTGACGCCCAGCTTGATCTTCACTCGGTCGTGGGCATTGTCTTGGAAGAAGAAGCCGTTGTGGATGACAAACTCGGCATTGGATCTGGTGCCATAGAAGATGTAGATCTACAGGAAGAATAAACCATCAGCTTCAACACTGTTATCATCACCTGTCTTGATTGCATGCATTCAGCTAGCAGCTTCCTTTAAGGAAGATCCAAATGATACACAGCATTTAACCCTTTGAACCATAGACTGCTTTTTTCTCAGTTTTCACTCCTTTTATTTACAGACTTATGGCACTGTCACTACATGTGTTAGCTAGGCATGTTATATATTCTTATCTTCACAATACATTTGACTACTCAGAAATGCCATTAATTAGCATGCAAGTGGCACTACTCAAGTTCAATCCCGTTTCTATTAAGAGTCGTCCACTGATTCATCACGTCACTCCTGTAACTCTGTCAGACTCATGATGGACAGTTTTCTTCTTGCTTGTCAAAACCTGGCACCAACATTACCCACAAAGCAACAGGACCGCTGACAGCTGGATGGGAGATTGGGGGCATTATTTTTTTCCTTGCGTCAAGTCCTGCCCTACTGTGCTGTTATTGGCTAGCTAGTTACTTCAACGTGTCCTTGTGATTGGACTGTTTCATCTGCCGAATTTTCGCAAGTCCCGCTGTCAACACTAGTGAGACTACTGACGATAATGTAATAATAATACAAATTACCTACAGAGGGATGCAACTCAATTTAACCCCTTGTTCATAGAACATTTGCTTCTCAGCAAATCACATATTCATGACCGTAACCATTTATTCAGTGAACATATTACACTCAATCTTAAACCATGTGTTGCCATGGAGACATACAAAGGGTTAGAGAACTGTTTAAGATAACAAAATAAGCAAAACGATTTAAAATGAAATCATTTCAGTTAAAATAACATTTGTTCCATCCTAGTGGCACAGCCGCGCTCACAGTTAGCATCCAATCACAAGGACGCGTCGAAGAACGAGTACTAGCCAATCACAGTACAGTAGGGTGGGGGAAAAAAACAAAACACAGATTGGGTTGTTTTATGCTAGCAGCTAATGTAGCCTGGAGCCTCTAGCCTGCAGCAGAGATGAGCAGCGGACTACAGAGGTCTGGGAAGATCACTTCTTTCTAACTTTTTTCAATTTCAAACTAGTAGTCTTCAGCCCCAACCGACACCGACTCAAGTGACATCAGTTGAGGACATTTATCAGACTTCACACAGCTCCTCTGGAGACACTAAAGGCTTTATATTATATTATATTATATTATATATATACAAAAGAAAGATTTATAAAGAGTACAGTCTAGACCTGCTCTACAGGAAAAGTGCAATGAGATAACTTCTGTTATGAATTGGTGCTATACAAATAAAACTGAATTGAATTTATACTACTTGTTTCACATATGCAGTGGAAACACATGCAGAAAAGAAGAAAAAGTTTTACAGAATTTGAAATGATTTGGATTTGTTGCCTGTATGTCTGCATAGTTTTGTGTCACATAGCAAATATCTCTATGTGGATGGATGGAAGGGAGTGTCAGTGTTCCATGCAGGGCTGTAGTATGTCCTGCTGTTCGCTGAAGACACTGAGGTCATGTCCTCCTTTTGTTGGGGTTCAAGCAGCTCAGTGATTGTAGATTTAAAAGGCTGATTCCTTTTATTTTTAGATCCAATAAGTTTCAGGAAGAATAAACCATCAGCTTCAACACTGTTATCATCACCTGTCTTGATTGCATGCATTCAGCTAGCAGCTTCCTTTAAGGAAGATCCAAATGATACACAGCATTTAACCCTTTGAACCATAGACTGCTTTTTTCTCAGTTTTCACTCCTTTTATTTACAGACTTATGGCACTGTCACTACATGTGTTAGCTAGGCATGTTATATATTCTTATCTTCACAATACATTTGACTACTCAGAAATGCCATTAATTAGCATGCAAGTGGCACTACTCAAGTTCAATCCCGTTTCTATTAAGAGTCGTCCACTGATTCATCACGTCACTCCTGTAACTCTGTCAGACTCATGATGGACAGTTTTCTTCTTGCTTGTCAAAACCTGGCACCAACATTACCCACAAAGCAACAGGACCGCTGACAGCTGGATGGGAGATTGGGGGCATTATTTTTTTCCTTGCGTCAAGTCCTGCCCTACTGTGCTGTTATTGGCTAGCTAGTTACTTCAACGTGTCCTTGTGATTGGACTGTTTCATCTGCCGAATTTTCGGCAAGTCCCGCTGTCAACACTAGTGAGACTACTGACGATAATGTAATAATAATACAAATTACCTACAGAGGGGATGCAACTCAATTTAACCCCTTGTTCATAGAACATTTGCTTCTCAGCAAATCACATATTCATGACCGTAACCATTTATTCAGTGAACATATTACACTCAATCTTAAACCATGTGTTGCCATGGAGACATACAAAGGGTTAGAGAACTGTTTAAGATAACAAAATAAGCAAAACGATTTAAAATGAAATCATTTCAGTTAAAATAACATTTGTTCCATCCTAGTGGCACAGCCGCGCTCACAGTTAGCATCCAATCACAAGGACGCGTCGAAGAACGAGTACTAGCCAATCACAGTACAGTAGGGTGGGGGAAAAAAACAAAACACAGATTGGGTTGTTTTATGCTAGCAGCTAATGTAGCCTGGAGCCTCTAGCCTGCAGCAGAGATGAGCAGCGGACTACAGAGGTCTGGGAAGATCACTTCTTTCTAACTTTTTTCAATTTCAAACTAGTAGTCTTCAGCCCCAACCGACACCGACTCAAGTGACATCAGTTGAGGACATTTATCAGACTTCACACAGCTCCCTCTGGAGACACTAAAGGCTTTATATTATATTATATTATATTATATATATACAAAAGAAAGATTTATAAAGAGTACAGTCTAGACCTGCTCTACAGGAAAAGTGCAATGAGATAACTTCTGTTATGAATTGGTGCTATACAAATAAAACTGAATTGAATTTATACTACTTGTTTCACATATGCAGTGGAAACACATGCAGAAAAGAAGAAAAAAGTTTTACAGAATTTGAAATGATTTGGATTTGTTGCCTGTATGTCTGCATAGTTTTGTGTCACATAGCAAATATCTCTATGTGGATGGATGGAAGGGAGTGTCAGTGTTCCATGCAGGGCTGTAGTATGTCCTGCTGTTCGCTGAAGACACTGAGGTCATGTCCTCCTTTTTGTTGGGGTTCAAGCAGCTCAGTGATTGTAGATTTAAAAAGGCTGATTCCTTTATTTTTAGATCCAATAAGTTTCAGGCAGGATTCAGTATTTCTCCACCAGAAGTGTATACCTGGCAGCGTGTAGAGGGCTTTGAAACAACACTTAGACCTTCAAGTTAGGAAATAAAATAACACTTTATTCTATTGGGCCCATTATCTCCTAGCAAGTTTACTGGAAACATCTACGAAATCTGATGTCTGATGTTGATTTTCAGGGGAATTTCTCTGAAAGAAATGTCCCATTTAAAGACAACTTGCAGAATATATAAAAGAGTTGCTTCTTTTAAATATAAATCTGCTTAACTATGTATGAATAAATACTAATTATTTTCAGGGATATATTGGTTCCATGTTGATGGTTAAACATTGAAGTAAAAATATATATAAAAATTACATTTTATGGATTTTGTCACACCTGCTGTTTTTCCAGTTTCTTATTTCTATTTGAGATGCATATGATTTAAATTTTTTTCCACCTAGGTTCCCATAATTTGTTGGCTGATGTAAACAGGAAGTATAATTTGAGTCGAGAAGAACGGGTGTGACTCTGACTCAAAAGGTTCAAACGGTCAATCTTTATGACAAACTGTATAGTATATGTAGATCTGTAAAATAAGACACACGTTGTAAAACAAATGAAGAAATCAATTCTTCCATTTCAAAGCGTAAAAAGTCACTTTAAAGTATGTCCTTTGTAGTGTGACCTCTGAGAGGGGGGATAAGACCAGACACGCTGAAAGCCTGCTGAATCTGCATGACTGTTTCTCTCACCTCCGTACTTTTACCTTACTCAGCTGCTAACATCAGTAGCATTGAGAAGAGCTTTGTGTGTGTGCAAACAGAGAGAAGCAAGACGGACAATAAAGACCAAAGTACAAGTAGTAGGAGAGAGCGAATGTCTCTTCACCTGTTCATTCTCCTTGTAGTCCTGCAGTGCCACACATTCACAGCGATCATCCTCCAGGTTGTAGCCGGTGGTGATCTGCAGATCAACAACAACTAATTCAACCCTTACCCGCATTCAATAGGTACAGCTATTTGGGCCATCCAGGATTGTATGTGGGGTTTTTAAGGCAGAAGTCAAGATTCTTTGTAAAAAACTTTTCCTGCCAAATTCTTCATCATTTTACAATAATGTATGTGTGTGTGTGTGTGTGTGTGTGTGTGTGTGTGTGTGTGTGTGTGAGATAAAGACTTTACCAGTCCATTTGTGTGGTTACACATGTCCCAGAGGGGGATGAGGGCCAGAGTGACCCGGCTGCCGTCCTCAGTAGGGATTTGGTTCTGACGGGTCATCACCGAGGACACCGCCCACCTGTCACATACAATTAACCAATCACTGCTTGGTACAGTGAAGTTCATCCTGGACAATAACAGCTCCCGATTCATGAAGGAGAAGGAAGATCATCTACTTTAACACTGGAACTGCCAAAGAGAGAGAAGGAGGACGGAGAGAGAAGGAAGGAGGACGGAGAGAGAAGGAAGCGGGACAGAGAGAGAAGGACGAAGGACGGAGAGAGAAGGAAGGAGGAGGAGAGAGAAGGAAGGAGGGAGGAAGAAAGGAGGATGGAGAAGGAAGGAAGAAAGGAGGATGGAGAAGGAAGGAGGAAGGAGGGAGGAAGAAAGGAGGATGGAGGGAGAAGGGAGGAAGGATGGAGGATGGAGAGAGAAGGAAGGAGGATGGAGGGACCAAGGAAGGAGGAGGGAGGAGGAGAAGGAAGGAAGGAAGGAAGGAAGGAAGGAAGGAAGGAAGGAAGGAAGATGGAGGAAGAAGGAAGGAGGATGGAGGGAGAAGGAAGGAGGAAGGAAGGAGGGAGGAGGGAGGAAGGAAGGAGGATGGAGGGAGGATGGAGAGAGAAGGGAGGAAGGATGGAGGATGGAGAGAGAAGGAAGGAGGAGGATGGAGGGAGGAAGGAAGGAGAAGGATGGAGGGACCAAGGAAGTAGGAGGGAGGAGGGAGAAGGAAGGAGGAAGGAAGGAAGGAAGGAAGGAAGGAAGGAGGATGGAGGGAGAAGGAAGTAGGAGAGAGAAGGAAGGAGGATGGAGAGAGAAGGAAGTAGGAGGGAAGAGGGAGAAGGAAGGAAGGAAGTAGGAGGGAGGAAGGAAGGAAGGAGGGAGAGAAGGAAGTAGGAGGGAGAAGGAAGGAGGAAGGAAGGAGGGAAGGAGGATGGAGGGAGAAGGAAGTAGGAGAGAGAAGGAAGGAGGATGGAAGGAAGTAGGAGGGAGGAAGGAAGGAAGGAAGGAAGGAAGGAAGGAAGGAGGGAGAGAAGGAAGTAGGAGGGAGAAGGAAGGAGGAAGGAAGGAGGAAGGAAGGAGGGAGGAGGGAAGGAGGATGGAGGGAGGGTGGAGGGAGAAATGTGCAGCACCTGGCGGTGTACTGCACGCACACACTACAGTCATCTGGAGTCAAAGGGAAGAAATATGCAAGATGAAGGTGAAGAATTTAGGGAATACTACACACGACTAACTTTAGCAAAGTCTGGAAATAACTACTTCATTGCCAAAGACCTGCACCTGCACAGTGATGTGGACAATGATGGGTTTCCTGGGCACACAGGACCAGCACAGCAGAGCACTCGGACTCAAGTACAGGGCATCCGGAAAGTATTCACAGCGCTTCACTTTTCCCAAATTTTGTTATGTTACAGCTTTATTCCAAAACTGATTAAATTCATTATTTTCCTCAAAATTCTACAAACAATACCCCATAATGACAATGTGAAAAAAGTTTGTTTGAAATCTTTGCAAATTTATTAAAAATAAAAACCGGAAAAAAAAAAAATCACATGTACATAAGCATTGACCCTCACAATTGAGCTCAGGTGCATCCCGTTTCCAGTGATCATCCTTGAGATGTTTCTACAGCTTGATTGGAGTCCCCCTGTGGTAAATTCAGTTGATTGGACATGATTTGGAAAGCCACACACCTGTCTATATAATAATCGCAAAATTGGTCGTTAGATTAAATCAATAAAAAAATAATTGTTAGGTGCAGATCTAACAAACACTAACAAAAAGTAAGATTTTGGAACATAAGGAAGCTAACTTAAATTGCTTTCAGCACTAGGCAGTGCATTCTGGGAAATGTGAGCCGTCACTATGGCTACAATACTCTCAGCATCGTGCAGCACGCCGTGTGCACAGCTGAGCAGATGGAGTGGAGTCAAAGTGGTGTGTTCACGGTACGCTGCTAACTAGTAAAATACATTGCTGGAATGTTAATAAACAATGAAATCAATGAAATAATTTTCCCCTTTCAGTATAACTCTAATATAAACCTGTCCCTGACATCACGTCACTCATGCTTATCACAATTGTTTGCTGTGTTAGCGAGGCAGCTAGCCAGCTATAGTTTGTCAGTCAGTAGCAGACTGAAAGGTTAGTGTCAGAGCATCTCTTCATCATTCTGCAGCTCAGCAGACGACGTTGCGCTGGTGGTTTGAGTCTGTTGAGTGCTGACTTCACGATACGTTGTTACCGAGCTGCTGAGATGCTGGAAAGTCAATAAATAACGTAAGGAGCCGTTTTTTCACCGGATACGTTGAACGTTTCCCCTGAATGTTTGTAGCAGAGGCGCCGTTTCTCTTTTGGCAGCAGCGAACCGTGAGTTAATGTTAGTGACCGTTACATTAACAGCCAAATATTGCTACAGATGACATGTTTTGATAAGCAAAAAAAAAAAGAAAACAAAAAATAAATAACGCATTTCTGATCGAAGTTCAATCCTTTGTAATAATGGTGTAGCATGACTCTCAGAGCTCGACAGAGTAAGTTAGAGAATATGTAGTTTAGTATATGTGGTTTAGTAGAGAGCAGTGGTGGAATATAACTAAGTACATTTAGTACTGTACTTTAGTACAGTTTAGAAGTACTTGTACTTTACTTGAGTATTTCCACAGCATTTCCTGCTACTTCAGCAATTTACTGATACCCAACAGTACGGATGTTTATTTCACTATTTATTATATTTTTATTTGTTTTCTCAGAGTTCATTTCTAGAATTGGTTGACAACGTATATGTTAAATGATTTAACATATTAAAGAATATTTTACTTAAATATTCTTTAATAGTTATATTTGTGTAAGAAAGCAGCCTTCTGAGTACCTTTGCATAGATATATCGGTGCACAATCCACATAGAAAATTTCTATATTCATTCCAGCTCAAAAATTCACTGTATCGGCCGCCATATCGGTAATCGTGAATGTTTCCTCTCTAAAATTGGTATCAGTCTCAAAAGTCCCATATCGGTCGGGCTCTACTCATTACACCAGAAGAGCTCAATCCAGTTGTGTTTCATATTGCAGTATGAATGGTTTAGCACACAGTGCTTTGAAGCAAGAGCTGGAAGATAGTGTACCCTTTTCTGCTTACTGAATTCTGAAACGAATCATAACACCAGGACTCAAAATCAAATTGTGAGATTCACAAAGATTCTCCTTCCTACTCATAACCCTTATCTGGAGGATATGTCAGTAATAATCTCTCATTGCTCAGGAAAACTGTGTGCACACAAATACAGTGAGTCCAAGCTGAACCAGTAAGCCGGAATGTAAATTGTGATGGATGTTTATAACAGACAGTTTGGGTAATACTTTCTACTGTTTGCCTTTGGTTTCTCAGGTTTGCCTACAACCTGTTTGATCGTCTACATGCTGGTGTGGTCTTCTTTTTAGCAATGTTCCCTGATCTCAGAATGATGGCCAAACCTATGAATAAGACCTAAGTTGAAATAAACCAGAATTATTCTCTAAAAACAGGCCCATTCTGCACACACACACACACACACACACACACTGACCTGTAGTCATCAAATGTGAAGCTGTCCTTCAGGGGCAGTTTGCTGGCTGCGGGATGAGTCTGGGGATGGAGGGAAGGTGGACGAGAGAAAGAAGGAAAAAACACAAATCAGAATGAGGAATTTCATTATGCAGGTATGCTGGAGGGGGGCTGCCTGACAGGAACGCCTAACAAGAAGGACTGGGAGTAGGGGGCCAATGCTGGGGCGTGTGTGTGTGTGTGTGTGGTCGGTTAGTGCACTATGACACTCGCCCCCCCACATACATCACTGTCAACTTAATTTGTTGTGGCCAGCAGCCGTCATAAATCTGCCTCATCAAGTTTGGCCTGAAACGGGGTGTGTGTCAATGTGTGTGTGACGGAGAGTGTGTGTCCGTCGATGCCAACAGTTTCTCCATTTACCACCACCTACCTGAGCCATTGGCAAATGCTCCTGAGCTTAAGCAGGAGAGAGAGGAGAGGAATGCGTAATGAAGAAAAGGAGGAGACAGAGGGAAATGAAATGGAAGGAGGGGGCAAAGAGTGAGAACTGTGTCAAGAGAGAGAAAAGTAGAAGTAAGAAAGAGTAGATGAAGAGAGACAGAACCACTGTGAGCCTATGAGGAAGAGTAATAGCTGTAAGTCATCTATAAGTACATGAAAGGAACTGATATTATCATTTATTATCATTTTATATGCTAACAGCCTGTTAGTCAATTTGGCCCTCATATTACCATACATCTGATTTTGCATTTTTAGAATAAAAGGAATCGTTTGACGTTTTGGGATATAATACTGATTGGTTTTTATGCTGAGAGTCAGATGTAGGGCTGGGCAATACATCAAATTCATTTGATTAATTCCAAATGTTTGTTTTTGTCTACATTTTGAAAATCAAGTTTATGTCCAGTTAAAAAGTTACATAAATGATAGCTGGCTGTATTAGCTGTCATGAGTCACGACAGTACTGTAAACTGAGCACCTGCCACAATTTACGGGGCCGCCGTGACTCCACGTGGCTAGCTGGCTCTGGCTAGCGAATTTAACGGTCACATTTACGAAAGGAACAGAGTGAAAAGTCTGAGTTCTGGGCTTGTGTTTGTTGACGAGGTGTTATCTGTTGTTACGAGAAGTGAAGCCACGGGAGTCGATGGAACAGTGTGCAGAGTCTGCTCTGCTCCGTCTGTCCCCTGCCACCCTGGCATAAGGGATAAGCTGTACATTTTTTAATATACTTGCAGGTGGTGCAGATCTTCTGTTCTTGCATATTAAGTTCTAAAGATATAATGTTTCAATCATGTTTTGCATTTTGCAGGAAAATAATCGACTAAAATTGTGAAGCATCCCCAAAAGAAAAAGAAATCGAGATTGTATTTTTTTTTTGGCTATATCGCCCAGCGCTAGTTAGATGAAAATAGACTGATACCCCTTTCATGTCTGTGTGTTAAGTACAGAGTTGAATTGGGGACATGGTTAGCTTAGCTTAGCATAACATGAGTCTACCAACACCTCTCACCTTGTTTGTTTGATCTGTACATAAACAGAATGTAAAGTTGATCATTTGTGATTTTAGGGGGAATTACATGATGGAACTATTTCTTGACATCCACCCAGCACTTCTATGCTTAACAGAGTCAGGCTAGCTGCTAAGCTAAGCTAACCACGTCCTGACTCCAGCTCTGTAAATAACACACAGACATGAGTTTGATATTGATCTGGTCATCTTACATTAGGAAAAAAAGTGAATTTCCTAAAATGTTGACATTTTGCAACTCAAAATGAATGCTAATATTGCTCTGTATCAGCTGGACGGTAAATAAGCAACTGTTAACACGCTAACACGTTCACCATATCAACTTAATAAGCTGATAATATGTCAATGTTGTGTTGACACATGGTTCCACTTTAAGTTGGGAGCAGGGACCATTGAAAATACACTGTTTAACTGAAGAAAGTTTAAGAAAGCTATGATATTTGAGAGGTAAAATCAGCTGCTGAACAACATTTTAATGCAAGAAATTAGTTCACAATATCCTTCTCATGGGATTCAAGTTTGTTTGCAGTTTCGCATCCAAGTTTGAATTTCTAACAACACAGCTCTTTTTGGCAGACAAGCATCAGCTTTCAGTGCTTGGCTACTACAACTCTTGTTCAGCATCAAATTTATTTTCATGATGATCAAGATCAGTGAGAACTCAAAACATTACCACCATCAAACACCTCTCCTAAACACACACACACACACCTCAGGGTAAAACAGGCTGGTCACATCATATTTCACCACTGGAGGTGAATAGCTGCTGTGTGTGTGTGTGTGTGTGTGTTAATACAGAGGTGACACTGATTCATCCGTACAGGTGAGTGCAGAGGATCATGCTTGTCAAGTTAAACAAAGGCCAGGCTTCTATCTCACACAGAGATAGAACCAGAAACAATTATCTTTGCTCTGTCTGACTCTCTCCTACCGGAGGAGGAGGAGGAGGAGGAGAGGTAGGAGGTGGGGGTTACTGAGGTGGAGGTCCAGATTACCAGACTGGCATCCTCTTTCCCACATCTCGACTAGCATGGTGATTCCTGACCAGTGATGTGAAAGATTTCTTGCCTCACTACTGTCTCGGCCTGAAGATGGTGTGGTTGGTTGTTCCGTTAATTGGAACTATTGGCAAAACTACCATTAAAAGTTGGCATACATATTTGTTTTGGGGTTGTTTTTTTTTTATACCACTCCAAATTCAAACTTTCCTTTATGATACTCTCAATGTTCCTCAACACAGAATCCCAGGAGTTTCCTGGATAATTTAACAGGTTTACATTATGTTTTTCTTATCTGCTTGTAATGGCAGACGACTCGAAATACTACAATACAAAATCGGCCAGGTCTACATATCAATAGCGATGAATCGCTATTGCCATATATGTCAGCCGATAAATGACAAGAAACTGAAGTAGACAAATGCCAAAGATAGGTTTTTAAACGGTGTCTCCAGCCTGTAGTTTGTTCACCAGTGACACTTATTTTCACACTGTAAAAAGTCCTGCTCAGTTCATTTCTTGGGAGGTTATTCAATTCAATTTTATTTATATAGCACCAATTCATAACACAAGTTATCTCATTGCACTTTTCCTATAGAGCAGGTCTAGACCGAACTCTTTATAATGTTATTTACAGAGACCCAACAGATCCCACCATGAGCAAGCACTTGGCGACAGCGGCAAGGAAACACTTCCTTTAAGAGGCAGAAACCTCGGACTCAGCTTTCTAAAAAGTGTAACTACACACAATTTTCTGCTCAGTGATTGGATGTTTTTGTAACAGTTTAAGTCCCCTAATTTAGCATTTCTAAGCAGTATACAAACATTTAATGAATGGTTTAAAACAGACTATATAATGTAGATGTAAACAGATATGGACATTTTCAAGAGTTTATTAAAGTATGTTTTCATTAGTGTATAATCACCTGAAAATAAGAATCGTTGTGTTTTCATTACCTTAGAATAAGTCATTTATAGCTACAGAGGGAGCGGGTCCCTTTCCACGTGGGCCGCCATGTTCCTGTGTGCATTGACGTGATAGTGAGCAGCTGTAACAAAAAAAGAGTTTCCTCTCGGGGATCAATAAAGTATTTCTGATTCTGATGTAGCACCGCCATGTTTCTACAGCAGCCCAGACCGGACAAACCAAACACTGGCTCTATATAGGGCCGTTTTTGCGGCCACCGTAGATTCTCCTACACGCTTGGAAGGGGAGGGTGAGGCGAGAACTGCAATTTCACTGCTAGATGCCACTAAATCCTCCACACTGGACCTTTAACAAATAGATGACTAAACACTTAGATCTGCTTACAGCTACATTATAGTGTGTTAGAAACAGTTATTACATGTTTATAGACTGCTTATAAATGTTAAATAGGGGGACACAGTTGCTCATCTTTTGTACTGATGATGCAACCAGGAGTTCCATACCTATCCAAGCCTTAGAAGTACTCCAACAACACTGCACTTGTACTTTGTAACTCTGTTTAGAGAAGTGTTATATATAAAAAGTTATTATCACAGCCAGACACACAGCATTGTCTAAGCCAGAGGTTTTAAAACTGAGGCGCACCTCCCCAGTGTGGGGGGGGGGGCAAATATACTGTGTGAGCTGAAAGGGACAGGTGCATACTGGTGTTGTAAAAACAACAGGAAATTAGTTATTGTAGTTTGTCCCCCTGCACATGAACATGGTCAGCAGTTGCAGCAGCAGCAGCGGCTGTGACACAGAGGTAAAACAAAAATTTAAAAAAATACTTAGTGACTGATTACTGCAATTTGAGTCAAAAGTCGTACTCTCAGAGTCATAACTGAACACACAGACAGGATACACATACTGTATGTTTGGTTTCAGTGTGACTTACACTTTCCTATCTCTGATGTCCATCATGAATAAATGTCCATAACCCCACTTAGAAATCATAGGAAAGACAAGGTATCTTATACACATAAAAATCAAATGTGAACATTTTCATTACATTGACTATCAGTATATTGTGTTGAATATTTGTTGTTGTTGTAGATGGAAGCACAGAAAACTCTGGCCTCGGCAAATCCAAACTTCAGTAGGTAGCAGAGAGAAGAAAACCCTGACAACCAGGCATATTCAGTTACAGTTTCACTGAGGGCCTGCAGGAGATGGACACATGGGTGTAAAAACCAGCTGAATGGACTATGTCCACACACACACACACACACAGAGCACTGCACGCTCTTGATGCATTTGCATCCAAAGAAAAGGGTCATCCATCATGTGCCACTGTGTGTGTGGGGGGGGTACAGGTAAAGTCTGAGTCAATGAATGGACAAGAAACCACACAGTGAAAAAGCTCAAGGGTATTTTCCAACAGTGAAGACTACTAATTGGCCGAGTGTGGGTGCAAGCACTTAAAAGTA